>PVLA01001062.1:251174-310594 GCA_004027455.1 Hydrochoerus hydrochaeris
TTTTTTTTTTTTTTTTTTTTTTTTTGAGACAAAAGAGAAACATTTTGAATTGATTCAGGTGTTAAGGCCAACAGGACAGTACAACTAAAGACATTCAGGAAAGAGGACTTGCAGAGCTGCTGCAGAAAATGGCAAGGATGGGCTAAGTGAGAGTGTGTTAAGGGGATTAATGGTAATGTCTTTTATTGTATTAATTTAAATGTTGATTAGTTTTTGATATGTGGTGCATTCCTAGCTGTTTCATGTTTTTGAGGAAGGGTTTTGTTGAGTCACCTGTGCTGGCTCAGTGCTCCTTTCTCAGGCTTTGAAATAACTTAAATTATAGGCATGCAGTTCCATACCTGGCCCATATTTTGTTGTTGTTGTTATCATTACTGTTATTATTTTGTGGGACTGGGGATTGAACTTGGTGTCTTTCCATTGAGTTATACTCTCATTCCCCTCCCCTCCCCTCCCTTCCCCCTTTCCCCCCTTTCCCCCCTTTTCCCCTTTCCCTCCCTCTTTCATTCTTTCGTATTGGGGGATGGAACTCAACTTGGGATCTCCTGCTTGCTGGGCAACATCCCTGGCCTCTTCTTTATTTTTTTTTTTTTTCTTTTTGGTGGTACTGGGGATCGAATTCACGACCTTGTGCTTGCCAGACAGGCGCTTATGCCACTGAGCAATTAAATCCCTGGCCCTCTTCTTTTGTATGTTGAAATAGTCTCACTAAGCCAAGAGTTGCTGAGGCTAGGTGTGAATTTGCAGTCCTCCTGTCATCCTCCCAGTGTGTCGGGATTACAGTAAGCATGC
Organism: Hydrochoerus hydrochaeris; assembly: GCA_004027455.1. Taxonomy (NCBI): domain Eukaryota; kingdom Metazoa; phylum Chordata; class Mammalia; order Rodentia; family Hydrochaeridae; genus Hydrochoerus; species Hydrochoerus hydrochaeris. Next base: position 251,967 of record PVLA01001062.1, read on the forward strand.
CTCAACCCTCCCCCTGCTCATTGGAATTATTTTTATGTGTGTACACATGCTTGTTTTTCTGACTTCCTTTTACCACACAGAGCATGGCTCAGCCGTTATAAATTCCACAGTGCCTGTGCCTGGCAGGCGCTAGAGAGTAACCTGCTTTCTGCCCTGCAGCATCATGCCAGTTGTTGAGTGTCTGTCTCTGTCTTGCAGTATGTTCACACTGATGCTCCTACCAATAAAACGCTGGCTGGCCTGGTGGTACAACTTCTCCAGTTCCAGGAAGATGCCTTCGGGAAGCATGTCACCAACCCTGCCTTCACCAAACTACCTGTAAGTAAATTCACTGGCTGTGGGCATCTTGCTTTCTGTGCCCCTGGCCACTGACAGCCTGTGCAGTGAGAAAAAAGAAAATGGATGGATTAGCAACAGACTTTCAGCAACAAAATTGTACTTCTTTTTAATTGTAGGAAACCGCTTTTTGGGAGGTGCTGAAGATGGGCATTAGATGCTGCAGTAATGTTTATGAGACTTAACCTGTCATACTGATGTTAGGGTTTCCTTTTGTTTTTGCAGTGCGAGGTATTGAACCCAGGGCCTTGCGCGTGAGAGGCAAGCAGTCTACCACTGAGCTGTGCCCACAGTTCCTTTCCTGGATGTTTGCAATTCTGTGTCTCATTATGATAGTTTATAATTTGAAGGTTCAGTGTGAACGTTCAGTTCAGTTCATTTTTTTGGTGGTTGGTGTGCCTGAACCCCAGGGACACTTGCCAACCTAAAGTCAGTTATGTTCCTTCAGCTCAAGGAACGGTCTATTACTCTTCTCTATTTCATTCTTCTTTATATTTTTGAACTCTGCAAATACTAGGCTTTTAGGAATTACCTGTCATATCTTTTTTTAATAATTTTTGTCTTCCAATTTACTTGTTTGGATGGTTGTTTCCTTACATTTTCTGCTTTTGTTGAAATGATTGATATTTTTTGCTTCCTGCAAAATTCCAAATGAGTTAACGTTTTACCATTTGCTTGATCCATTCTTTTCTGTGTATGTGTGTTTATAGTTATTTTCTGAATCATTGGAAAGCTCCATATTTCTTTGTCTCCATTTCTTGTTCTTGTTCTTTTTTTTTTTTTTTTTTTTTTTGTCTTTTTGAGACAGGGTCTCTATGCAGTTCAGGCTGGCCTTGAGTTCACTTTGTAGCCTAGGCTGGTCTCGAACTTGCAATGATCCTCCTGCCTCAGCCTCCCGAGTGCTGGGATTTCAGGAGAGAGCCACCATGCCTGGCCATTTCTTGTTCTTTTACATTATGGGCTAGATTAGATTAGGAACTGGCTGAAGGTTTTAATTGCTTAAAGTACTATAATTATTTTGATTGAATGCTATCATGTATAATATAATATAGGATAAAATTTACGCATAACATATATTTTCTGTGAATCAATGATTTTGGTATCTTGAACTAAGAATATATGCGTGTCTTCCAAATGATATTTACCACAGGAGATTTTGTTTGTTTCAAGACAGGGTCTCAGTGTAGTCTAGGTTGGCCCTGAACTCTGATCCTTCTGCCTCTTCCTGCCTGTGTGGGCCACCATGCCTGTCTGACTAACCGGGCTTTATTTGTGGCATATTTAACTCCTGGGCACTAAGCCATCGTTTACTTCCAGATTTTAAAGATTAGGGAAGAATATTTTTAGGCATAAGTGATAATTAAAAATAATTCATGGTTTAATACCAGTGAGACCAGATGTACTTCTCAGAAGAGTTTCACCATTTTCAAGTGAAAGAGGTTGGTGTGATGTGTCATGGTGTTAAAATGAATGAGACAGTTAACAAACTAAGAATGTTTTAGTGAGACATGGAAGCTGTTTGCCTAAAAAGTTTTTTTCCTGAATAAAGAGTGATAGTGTGAGATTTTTTTAAAACAATCACAGTAGAACTTTATATGCTGAATTCCCAAGTTATACTTGACTCACAGTGTATGTTCTATAAAATGATTGAGAAGTTAGACTTGGAAAGAAAAAAGAATTTCATAAGACTAAAATATATTGCATAGGTTAACATAATATGAATTGAAGCATTGAAAAATATTTTTAACCCTTCAAATAAAAATTTTGGATGGGAATGGCAAACATGGAATCTTAGCACCTGGGAGGCTGAGGCAGGATAGCTGTTTGAGGCTAGTCTGGGCTACATAGTTAAAGGCCAGGCTGAACTACATAATGTGACCCTGTCTGGAAACAAGTGGTCTGTTGTTGAGCTTCACTTTCAGCCCTTCCTCCCTTAAAGTTTTTTTGTTTGTTTGTTTTTTGTTTTTGAGACAGGGTCTCACAAAACAATGCAAACTGGCCTCTAACTCAATTGTTGTGCCTAAGCCTCCCCAGTAGCTGAGGTTACAGGCCTGCGCCACCAAGCCTGGCTTAGTTAGTCCTTTTACGGGCAAGTGGGAATTTGAGTTACTTCAGTTTTCTCTTTTTTTCAGTGTTTAATTTGTGATGCTGAGGGTTGAACCCAAAGTTCCCGGGCACACTAGGCAGGTGCTTCCACCGAGTCACACCCTCAGCCCTGTTTGCAGGTTGCCAAGTAAAGCTGCTGCTGTTACTGTTAATGTCTGTGATGGTTTTTTCTCCTGCAAAAATCCCTTGCTGTGGAATACTTTTCAGAAAAATCACCACACTTTTTGACCTGGCTGCGTCCATTCACTTTGTGTTTAGCAGTGGGTTCCACTGCCTCCACCTCCTTGGCGGTGCTGTGTAGGACTAGTCCTTATCAGTGGATCCGTTCTCATGGGATCTCCTTGTGTTTTAAGTTTTCTCAGTGACCAATAATATTGAACATTTTTGTGTTTCCTGTGAGCACCTGTAGAGAAAAGTTATTTGGTCTCTGACAATGCCCTTCCATTCAGACTTGCAGGAGCCATGTGTGTGGGTGTATTGGTCCCGGGGTTTGTTCCATAGGGCTTCCCTGGGGCTTCCTTGTGTGCTTGCCTAGGTGGGTGGGGCAGGAAGCAGAGTCTCAGGTCTGAGTGTGTTACTAGGGTCTGGTGACAGAGGAGCCTTCTGTCCAGCACGTACTTTGTTGCAGGCTCAGAGGAGAGGAGGGTGTTCATCCAGTCCCTGCAGTCCTCATTTGTGTCTGTTAACAGGCCTGCAGGGCAAGCACTTGGGAGGCTGAGGCAGGAGGATTGCTGCAAGTTTGAGGCCAGTCTGGGTTACAGAGTGAGACAGTGAGAAAACACAGCAACAATTTGTGTGAGATTTTCTAAATGCCAGCCTTGAAATTAGGCCTTAGTAAGGAGGGTCATCTGAGGCCTGATGTGGCAGTTGTTTTCTGTACTAAATTATTTTCTGTTTGTCTTTTATTTTTATGTTTTAATTTTTTAATTTTTTGGTACTGAGAATGGAAGTTTCAACCTCACACTTGCCAGACAGGCCCTGTGCTGCTGAGCTGTATCCCCAGCCCTATTTGTCTTTTGTTGATACATACTTTGTTCTGGGGATACTGGGGATGGAAACAAGGGCTCCTGTATGTGCTAGGCAAGTGCTCTGCCACTGAGATACATCCCAGCCTCGGTTTTTTGTTGTTGTTGTTGCTAGGCGTGGTAGCCAGGGTTTGCATTCACTGGGCAAGGGGCTCTGCTACTGAGTCACGTCCCCATCCCTATTACAGGCTTTTTATGGTTGGTTTGTTAGTTTTGTTTTTTTGAGGTAGAGTCTATTATAGTCCAGGCTGGTTTCGAACTCTTGTCAGTCTTTCTGCTTTAGACTCCCAACTGTTGGCATTACAGGGCTGCACCACCATGCCTGGTTCAAATCCTAGTATTGTAAGACTTGTAATTATCAAAACCAAAGACTTCAGTCGACATTGATCTCCACGGCCTTTAGTTTTCTGCACTGTCTATATTTTCTGGCTGCTGGTTATTTTTGGCTGCAGCAGCCAGCCCTCACCCTGGGCTGGGACCTAAATAGTCTTAACTTTCACTCTCCAGCTTTGAGGGAAGGCTCTTACTTTGTGCCCATTTCTTGGAAAATGTTCCTTGCTTTACTGATCCCATGAGGAACTTGTGAGAATCACAGAACATGTGACAGTGAAAGATCTTTGAGAATCAGTGTGGAGAATTAGGTACCAAACCCTGGGTGCCACGCCCAGCATGGAAGGGAAAAAAACCACACACACACACACACACACACACACACACGACAAAAAAATTACAACTGGATTATCTAGAGAAGTTTCAGAGATATGGTAGAGGTTGGGTGTTTCAGTGGCTAAGTAGTTCACAGAACTTAGACCTGAGAATAGATTACTGGCTTTTCCTTTGGTTGAAAAGTTTTCCTGGAAAATACAATAGTGTAAGTGGAAGCAGTTACATTATTTAAAGACTCCTTGTACTCATTTGCCACCTCCAGCTTTTAAAGAAGGCCCCAGAGAGCCCTGGTTTGTTTCCCTGCGGCGTGTCCGGAGACATGGAGATGTTTCCACAGCAGCTGCCGCAGTGGCCCTGCAGAACATGAGGACTGGAGAAAGTGTGTCGCTCTACTAACTGAAGCCAGTGTTTTAAGAGTCCTAATTCTCTACTTTTTTCACTAACACTTGGAAATTGTGCCTTTTGTTTTAGGTATCTGATGGGTTTGTAGTGATATTTAGTATACTTGACACCTTTTCATATTTATTGACCATTTGTGCTTTGTAGTGAACTGTATCTTTGGGTTGGCCTTGAATTTGTCATCCTTCAGAATAACAAGGATTTAGTGCCTGAACCCTTTCTTCTATTTTGTTTTTAATTAGGTAATGTCTTTCACATTAGTATAAGGACTTTTTCTCATGTATTCTGCATATTGATCATTGTCAGAAATACCTTCTCATGTGTGACAGCTTTTATTTTTAGATTCATAAAGGTGGTTTTTAGAACAGAGGTATTTTTTGCTTTCTTTTCTTTTCTTTTTTCTTTTCTTTCTTTCAGACAAGTTCTTGCTGTGCAGTCCAGGCTGGTCTTGAACTCAGTACAAAGCCCAGGCTGGCCTCAGACTCTTGGCCATCCTCCTGCCTCCTGATTGCTGGGATAAGAGGCCTGTGCCTTCACATCTGGCCTGGAACAGTGGTTTTCAATATAGAGCAGAGATGTTTTACATTCAAGCCCAACTAGTCAGTATTTGGTGATTTTGTGTGATGTTTCTTGGTGTCTTGTACATACTCATTCTCAATGCTTTCATTTACCTCTTCATGTCCGTTTTATGGCACGGTCATGTACTGACGCAGACCTAAACCTGTCATTGTGAGTCATGCTTTTCCCACAGTCCCTGTCCTCTCTTCCAGTGACTAGTACCGGCTGTGTCTGGGGGATGGCCCCAGATGAGGCTCGGTCTGCCTGCTAGTAGTGTGCTGGTCATTGGAAAGGTGAATCTGCCATGTTCATTGCCAAGGCTATTGTAGGTGAGAAGACTGGATCCTGAGGGTCAGGTCTGTGGCCCTGAGGACAGGGTTTGAGACCCTGTGGGTAAAGATGCAGCGATGTGTGGCCCGGGGAAGGGGCCGGAGCTGCAGGTTGCATGTGCATATCCAGTTTTGCGGCTCTTCACCCGGTGCATTCAGAAAGTGACCGTTGGTGTGGTCTGAAGGTGGAGTCCTCTGGACACATGCTCAGGCCAGGACAAAGGTTGGGTGGCTTGAGCAGAGTGGACTCCGAGTTCCTCAACAGCTTAGCCATTAGAAGTGGTGACCCCTATGTCAGAGGTGTCACCTGTAACAAAGCCAGTAGCTACCTGATCTGTAAACTTGGTGATGAAGGCAAGTAACTAAAAGAAACGGAAGCTTTATTCAGGGTTTTCCCTAGATTCAAAAGGAGTAGAGATAAGGGCACTGCAGCACAGCGCAAAGTGCTGGAAGTACTATGGCTGATTTCCCTCAGTTGCACTCAGTGGAGCAGTTTAGACAGATTACATAAACAGGAGAGACCACTGACGGGCACAGGAGAATGGGGTTAAGCCTCCAGTTTAGCAGTCACATACTCTCACAGAGCCAACCATTCAGAGAGGGGAGCTCACACAGCTGAGGGAGTGGCAGCCACAGCTGCCCCCAGCTGTGAGCAGTGACTGGGGTGCACCTGAGCCACACTCAGCACCACAGTGTGGCACTTTGCTGGCTCTGGAGAGGCAAGTTTCGCTACTCTGTTGTACTTTTGTTCTTAGGTTTCCCATTACTTCTTAGAAGAATGTGCTGCCTGGTGAGGCTGTGAGGGTGAGGTCTCTGTGGCAGTTGCAGCCTGGGGTGGGTAGAGTGGGTCCCCGGCACACAGTGTACGCCCTTGGGTGTCCTGAGTAGTCTGGGTCTCCAGCTTTCCATTCCCCAACTCTGTCCTGTCGCTCTCACCTGTTACCTGTTTGATCTGGAGCTTGTTTTGGGGACCATCTCAAATACCAAATCTCTTTCCTTGTAAGCTCCAAGAATCTCTTCATTTATGGAGAATATTCAGGATTTTTTTTTTTTTTTTTTTTTTTGAGATAGGGGCTTACTGTGAAATCTAGAATGGCCTTAAACCCACTAGGCTGGCAGGCTGGCTGGCTGGCCTTGAACTAGAGATTATCCTCCTGCCTCAACATCTCATGTAGTAGAATTATAAGTGTGTCCCTCCACACCTAGCTGGAGGATATTCAGTTTGTAAAAAATTCTGTCTCTTGTTTCTTTTTTGTGTGTTTGAGTTGAGGATCTTGTTGTGTTGCCCAGGCTGGTCCCAGTGTGCTGGGATGACAGATGGACTAGAATTTGGAATTCTTCTGTTTCACCTTCCCGTAGTACTGGGATTATGCTGTGCTCCTCTTTATTACACTTTTGAGACAGAATTTTTTTTTTTTTTTTTTTTGGTACAGGGGATCGAACTCACAATCTAACGCTTGCCAGGCAGGCACTTAGGCCACTGAGCTAAATCCCCAAGACAGAATCTTGGTGTTAACCCTTTCTAGCCCTGAACTTGCATCCTCTTGCCTGAGGAGTTGGGATGATGGCATGTGCCAAGATGCTCAGCTTTGCTTAATAATGTTTAAGTGTTGAGGGCTGTTCTTTACATTTATTTTGTCACATAACCTCTGTCACCATCTGTCTCTAGAATGCTTTCATTTCCCCAAAATGGAATTCTGCGCTGATGAAACAGTACCTTCCATTCCGCTCCTCTCCAGCCCCTGGAACTACCATCATGCTTATTGTCTCTTAATGTTTATGCCATGTCATTCTTTTCAGTCTGTTATTCTGTAAATTGTAAAGACGTGGTAGGCTTTTAATAGCATTAAAGTTCTGGTTTGAGTGGTTATTAAAATATTACTAACAAAGCTTAGTTATAATATTTCTATAATCTAAAGTAAGGTATCAAAAGGAGGAAGAATTGCCAGGTATGGTGGCACATGCCTGTATCTAATACTTGAGAGACCAAGACAAGAGACTTGTGAATTTAAGGACAACCTAGGGTACATAGTAAGAGCCTGCTCAAAAACAAAATCTGCTGGTGTGCTAATGTGTGGGTTTTATTTTATTCGAAGGTAAAACTTGTTAGAAATTGTGTAAGTAAAATTTTATATTGAATCTTTTTAAATTTACCAATGAAATTTATAATAAATCACTTTCATCCATTATCCATTAGGTTTTTTTTTGTTTTTTTTTTTGAGACAGTATCTTGCTAAATAGTTCATGCTAGCTTTGAATTCACTATGTAGCTCAAGCTGGCCTCTGACACAAGGCCATCCTCCTGTCTCAGTCTCCAGAGTGCTGAGATTACAGGCATGTGCCCCATGCCCAGCTAGTGTTTCCTTTTGAAACAGTTTCATATCTTTTTTTCTTTCTTGCACTGGAAATTAAACCAAGGCCATGTGCATGGTAGGCAAACTGTATGCCACAAAGGTACCTCCCTACTTTTAAATTTTTTTTTTTAATTTTTAATTTTTTCATTTTTTTTAGTACCAGGGATTGAACTCACAACCTTGTGCTTGCAAGGCAGGTGCTTATGCTGCTGAGCTAAATCTCTGGCCCAATTTTTAATTTTTTTGAGATAGAGTCTCTCTTTGTGGCCCCAGCTGGCCTTGAATTTACAACAGTTCTCTGCCTCAGCCTCCAAGTGCTGAGATTGTATCACAGTGTGTTTTTAAATTTTGTGACAAAGTCTTGCTGAGTTACGCTGTTTTCAAACTTTTGATCCTGCTGTGTCCCTGTCTCCTTCCCTGGTAGCTGAGATTAAACACTGGGCCCAGCAATGTGTGTGTTTTTTAACTGATGCTTTTCAAGATTGTTTATTCAAAAAAGTCAATGCAATTTAAAAGGAAATGTTTCTTTTTTTTTTTTTTTTTTTTGGTACTGGGCATCGAACTCATGACCTTGCACTTGCCAGGCAGGCGCTTATGCTGCTGAGCTAAATCCCTGGCCCAAGGAAATGTTTCTTACACATTTTTAGAAACGTTTCTTCATACTTTAAGAGCTGGGTGTGGTGGCACATGCCCGTAAACCAAGAACTCAGGGAGGTTGAGGCAGGAGGAGTGCAAGTTCAAGATCAGTCTGTGCAAGTGAGACCTTGTCTTAGTGAAAACAGGATCTGGAGATGGAGCTAAGCACGAAGGCTCTGGTTCAGTCCCCAGGACTGGGGAAAGTAGTTCTTAAAAGGTAACAAGTAAGCAAGAATTCATATCTTTGGTTTCTAAAATTTAGAATGTCAACCTTCCCCCCCTTCACGTGTACTTTGTATCATTTTTAGGCAAAGTGTTTCATGGACTTCAAAGCTGGAGGCACCTTGTGTCACATTCTTGGGGCTGCTTACAAGTACAAAAATGAACAGGGGTGGTAAGTTTGTGATTTTTTAAGTGTTTTAATGTTAAATCACTTTCTTTTGTATGGCGTTAGAGAACTGTGTAAGTGCAGTGTGATTGAGTGCAAGGTAAGTAGTGTTTTATTAGGAGCCCTGATACACTTTGTTCTACAGGCAAGAAAAGTAGAAAACATGTCTCGTGTCTGTTAGACAAAGGTTTGGGGGGGTTCTGGTTTGTTCTTGGTGCTGGAGATGGACACAGAGCTCGGCACAGGCTTAAAATGCGCCTAGACTGACCTCCTTAGATTCCACAGCTGGCCACAGCGTGCAGCGGTTGTCCTTCTGTGCCTGCCTTCCCTTACCATGGCATCCTCTAGGCTCCTCCTTGTGACAAATGGCAGGATTTTGTTCTTACTGACCAATAAATAGTATCCCATTTTGTGCATGTGACACCTTTAGTTAGCCATTGATCTGCTGATAAGTTTAAGGGTTATTTGAGCCTGGACTAGTGAGCAGTGCTCTAGTAGCGCTTGCCTAGCACATACAAGCCATGGCTCCATCCTCAGTTCAGTTGAAGAAAGGGATTGGAGTAAACATGATCACGCAGATGTCTGACATCCTGAGTCCATTTCCGTTGGCTATATAGCTGTTGACGAGATTGGCCTTTATTTATTTCATACATACTTTTCTTTGGTGGTCACACTGGAGACTGAACCTAGTACCTTCCCAATAAGCAACATCCCCAGCACTTTTTTAATTTTTTTATTTTCCTAGCATTTTCTGTGATTTCTTTTTGAGATAGGGTTTCACTGTGTAGTTCAGGCTGGCCTTGAACATACTTTGTAGCCAGGTTTGCCTGAAACTCACAGCAGTCCTCCTGACTCATCTATGATTTTTTGAGACAGAGTCTCAGCTAGGTGTGGTAGCTCACGCTTGTAATCCCAGCACTTCCAGCACTTGGGAAGCTGAGGCAGGAAGATTGTTGCAAGTTCGAGACCAGCTATAAAGTGAGCTCAAGGCTAGCCTGAACTGCATAGAGACCCTGTCTCAAAAAGACAAAAACAAAACAGAGACAGTCTCTTTTGCCCAGCTGCCCTCCTGCCTCAGCCTCTCAGAGTGCTAGGATTATACCTATGCATAAAGAATGGGTGAAAGACTTGAATACAAATGACCAATAGCTATATGAAAAAACACTCAGTAGTGTGAAGCACCAGAGAAATGCAAGTCAAAACTATGATGAGGTTATCTCTTCACCCCAGCCAGGGTGATTTATTAAAAAGACAGTCTGTTAGCTTTGGTCTGGAGACTGTGCTAGGGTTAGAACCCAGGATCTGTGCACCCCAAGCAACTGCTCTGCCTTTGTGCTACACCCCTGATAAATTTTGCCTGCTTTGAAACCAGCACTGTATTCATTTGCTGTTAAGATCTTAGAGCCTGTATTTTTGTTTTTTAAGACAGTGTCTTGCTCCATAGCCCAGTCTGGCCTTGAACTCATGGTGATTCTCCTGCCTCAGCCTCTAGTGCTGGGATTTCAGACATGTGGCAACACGCCTGGCAAGATTCTGCTTATTAACCCCTTACCCTAGTATACTGTTGGCAAGTATTTTCTCCTATCTTCTGAGTTGTCTCTTCACTGTGTTCATTGTTCCTTTGCTGTGAGTCTTTTTAGCTTCATGTAATTTGAGTAGTTTATTGCTTTCTTTGCTTATTAACAAGCAGTGGTTTTGACATTTGTAGATCCATATAGTTTGTGAAGGAAAGGTTACTGACAGCCAGGTTCAGTAAAAGAGCAGAGGTCTGTGTCAGTGCCTGCATGCTGAGTGAGTGAAGATTTGTTGATCATTTCTACAGTTCTAAACAGATTCCTGTAGGTTGAGATCATATTTTATGCCCTTCAAAGAGATTATTAAATAAAAACGTTTTGTTTCTGTTTTTTGCTTGGCAGTGAGAAATTAAGCCCAGTAAACAAAGTTTAAAATTTTTCCTAATGCGGAAGATGACCTTTAAGTTTTTCCTGTTGTACTATTTACTGCTGATGTTTATTTCTTTCAGAGGAGTGTTTCTGATTTCTGCCCCCACTCCCCAAAGGAGGATTTAAGGAAAAGTTCTATCAAGACAAGGTTGCTGGGGTCAGAGGTCCCTCCTATTTATAAATCCTCCCTCCCCGTTTTGTTTGAACTGAGAACCTTTGCCTTGCGCTATATCCCCAGCCCCCAGTTACTTTGTTTTGAGACAAAGTCTTGCTAAATTGCCCAGGCTGGGCTTGAATTTAGTGCCGCTCCTGTCTCAGTCTCCTCAAGTGCCAGGATTGCTGATGTATGCTATCTCTCCCAGCTTTTTCTGTTTGAATTTGACTTTGTGAGAGTCTGTAACTTGCTAAGATTTTAAAGTTTGCTTTGAACTTGAGTCTCTTGCCTTGGTCTCTTAAATATCCAGGATAACAGGCATGTGCCACTGTATCCATTCTGCTAGCCACTAGTACTGTGTAAATTTTTTTTTTAAAGAACTTGTTTTTGTCCCTAAGTTGTCTGTCTGTTTTGGAGATAAAGGGTCTTTTTTGTAGCTGACCTTGAACTCATTGCATAACCTTTGTGGCTTTGAACTTGTAGCAGTCACCCTGCCTCTGCTTCTGGCTGGCTAGTGCTAGGATTACAGGGGTACACCACCATACCCAGCCCTAAGTTACCAACAAGATACAGGGCTGTTGCAGCAGTGCGCACAGGATTGTTAGGAATGTGAAGGAAGGCGGAAATGTCTTCAGAGAGGAAGAGACTTGCAGACTGACTCTGGAGGCGAAAATTTCCAGTTCATTGAGTGGGTGGTGACAGTGTGGAAAAGTTACAGAATTTAGAAAGAATGGTTTGAGATGTGAAGAAAATCTGTGGGATAAAACAGGCTAGCATGCAAGCGTGTAAGCTCAGGAGTCCTGTCTCTCGATTGTAGCTAGTACATGGTAATGATTTTAAAAAAATCGCAGCTGAGGCCAGGGATGTAACTGTGTGGTAGTGTGTCTGCCTAGCATATGAGAGACCCTAGCTTAGATTCCTAGCGACTGTTCCCGCCATTCAAATTGCTATAGCTGATGTTTGTTGATCACCTACCATGTATTAATAAGCAAAAGCATTCTGCAAAGCTATTCCATATATACCTCATTTAACCGTCACAAAAGCCACAGTACACCCTTACAGTCATGAAATTGATAGTTGAGCGGTAAATTGTTCAAGATTACATGAATGGTGGTGTTGGAATTAGTACCCAGAGCTGCTTGCACCCCAGCCACTGTTCTCAGTCTGTGAACTCTGTTCCTCACCCTGGATATTGGTGTTAAAGAATTAAAATGGAGGAAAATCCAAGTAGGTGGTAAGTAAAATACACGGAGGATGAAACCTAAGACTGAAACTATTTGGAAATGGCTAGGAATAGGTTAAGCCAAGGCCAGAATGTTGTGCTTGGGTGGTTATGTAAAGAAATAATGGGGAAAAGGTTTTAGCAAGTTATTGTTAATAGAGATTTTGCCACATTAAGGAAAGCAGTAGGCTCAAAGATCATTTTTTCCAAGAAGGTAGACATTAAGGCAAGAGCAGTATGGAAAAGCTACTGTGGGTAAGGAGAATCTTGAGATTAGACAGGGAAGCAGAGTACTAGGTAGAGAGCGTACAGATGAAGGTTAGAGGTGACAGCAGCCAGCTGTCTGTGTAGTCCTTTCTCCCAGCTGAAACCTCCTCAGCCTGTTCGTTTTTTTTTTTTTTTTTAGTACTGGGGATCGAACTTACAACCTTGCGCTTGTCAGGCAGGCACTTACACTGCTGAGTTAAATCCTTGGCCACCCTCAGCCTGTTCCTTACCAGCTGCATTTGTCAGCCTCCCAGTCTTCTGAGCTCTGACCAGAAAATCCCATCAAACTCAGCCCTCAGCATTTCAGGGCTGATTCTCCTGCCAGCATCTCCAGCTTTCCAAACCCTTTCCCCAAGACAGTTCCAAAGGCTTCTGAGCCACATGGCCAGATAGTGTCACAGTGACGACCCCACTTCTCTGGTACCAGTATCTACTTGGTTACTTTTCTCATTACTGGAACAAAATACCCAACACCCAGAAGTTGAGGAAAGAAAGTGTATAGAGGTTTCAGTTCGTAGTTTGCTGGCTCCAAGGCCGGGTAGCATGGCAGACAGGCATTGCAGAGGAGAAACACTCCAGGCAGGAGGCACCGAGCCTTATTTTTTCATTTTATTCCACTCATTCCACTCAGGCCACAAACCTGCTGGGTAGTGCCACTCACACCCAAGTGGATCCTCTGTCTTAATCCATTAAATCCATTCAGCCACACCTAGAACTGTGTGTAAGCCAGTGGTGGATGAGTCCATATTTCTGGCACCCATAATCTAGTACTGAACACCCATGAGCCAGCTGCCTCACAGCACCTCACCTGTGAGCATTGAGGCTTTAGGGAGACATCTAGGTGTAAACCAGTAAGTCTTAATGAGTGTGTTACATGTGTTAATACTTAGGGTTTGGGATATCTCCTGCCCTTCTTAGCAGTACTCCTTACTAAGGGGTAACCTCTACTGTAGAACGTTACTGTGGCCAGTTGGAAATTTTACTGGAATAAATTTCATCTGTTCAGTTTTTGACCTTTTAAAAAATTTTTTATTTTTGGGTACTGAGAGTTGAATCCAGGGCCCTGTGTATGCTAGGCAGGCACTGTGCTAGAGCTACATCCCCAGCTTTCTTGTCTGTTTAATAATATATCTTAACAATTACCAAGATGTTTTCCTTTGTTTAAGAGAACACATTGATTGTTAAATTTTAGCAAGGTTTTTTTTGAGATATGGGTCTCACTGTACAGTTCAGGCTCTGCTGGGCATGTACACAACCATATGAACTCATTGTGTAGCCCAGGTTGGCCTTGAACTCAAGTGATCCTCCTGCCTCAGCCTCCTGAGTGTTGGAATTACATGAGTGTGCCACCAGGCCTGGCTTAGCAAGACTTCTAAGCATATATAAAGTAAGACTAAACCTTACTTAAAAATACCTTACCTTTGGATATATATGTCGGCTATTTTTCTGTTGTATGGGATGTAAAATGGGTTAAGATTTTAAAGAAAATGGGAAAAGTTGTGGAATTTATACTCCATTTGGACTGATGCTGCATTCTTCTACTTAGAAGACAGTATGTTAATGCATTTTGTAGAGTACTGTTATCACTTCTAAATCTTTATCATTCATTTGCATTGAATTCTGAAATCAAATTTTTAGTGTTTAAGGTAGAAAACAAACTTACTAATGATTTTCTTCTCTTTTAGGAGGAGATTTGATTTACAGAATCCTTCCAGAATGGATCGTAATGTTGAAATGTTTATGAACATTGAAAAAACATTGGTGCAGGTAACTATGACAGGTTGTTAAAATTTCTTTAAATGCACTTTTAGTTCTATCATTAACTATATTGAATTCCAGAAGGCCAAAGGAAGAAAATTTTAAACAAGTGTTGTTTTATTCTTTTATGAATATTTGGGGGATTATAGCTAATTAATGATCCAGTGACTTAGAGATTATCAGTCTTAACTTTCTGGAGAATAATCTATGATATGATTGTTCTACCCTAACTGTTATTTGAGCCACTTTAGTTTCATTTAATATAAATGCTGTCTTATCATGTGATCATTTTACTTTGCAACTATTTTCTTTGTTTCATAGTTGTGCCATAGGTATAGATCTGCCGCTGCTAAGTAAATTAGAACCTGGAATGAAAGAATGCTTCATTGTTTTTGTTGTGTCTCCTAGTTTTTTGTCTGGTACTACTGGGGTTCAAGTCCCAGCACATGCATGGCAAATATTCTACCACTAAACCACGTTTTTAAGCCACTTTAAAAGTAACTGGCAAAAATTAATCTGTAAAAGTCATTTGTTCACAGCCTGTTAGGTTGGGAAATAATTGGATGTATTTGTCAGTTGAATTTTGGTCATGGGGGAAGGAATTAATAAACCTGTTTTATTGCCATTTTTGTGATTAGAAACTGGAAGAAAGCTGTAATTTTCCCAAGTCAAAGATGTAGCTGAATGTACTACATTACACTGTTAAGGTAAATTTAGCCAACATTGGCTAGGAGGATTAATCTGACATTATGACTGGTACCTGAATGAAAAACTTACTGAGTTTCTTTGTATCAGGATTCTTAATGTTTTTTGCCCAGGTACAGTTAATGGCAGAGGATGGTTTTGAAAGGCTTACTGAACTACCTATGCTTTATTTTCACTTTCTATATCAGGTTGCTTCTCCCTAATTTAATAATTGAATGCCAGCTTCTGTTAGGGGAAGGAATAAATAATACTACATAGTTTAAGAACCAGTAGAATTTCAAAGCCTGTTCTTCATTCCTCAGAACAATTGTCTGACCAGACCCAACATCTACCTCATTCCAGACATTGATCTGAAGTTGGCTAACAAATTGAAAGATATCATCAAACGACATCAGGTAATGGGCACAGTCACTTCAGAAACACTGCGCATTGCTAAGTCTGTAAGAAATGTCAGTCACGGTTTCTTTGGATTTCAGTGTCTGCGTCTAAAGACAGCTTTTTCTCTGGATGCCTAGAATACCGTTTTTATTTTAAATCTGGTTTTTAGTGTAGGATAGTATTTAATAAAGGCACTGGAATGCAGTTATAGTCTTGTAAAATACATAGTTAAAGAGACTAGTGTGTTCTCAGTCACAGAGTGTTGGTGACACATTTGTGGCTAGGAGAAGATGAACTATACTTTGAGTAAACACATCCCTCCCCCCATCCAATCACATGTATTTGTGTTTTATATTTTAATTTTTTAGTTAGTAATTTTGTGCGTGTGTGTGGTACCTGCGACCTCGAGCATGCTAGATAAATGCTGTATCATTAAGCTACAATCCTAGCCCATTTATTTGGTGGTTTTCATTTTTTCAGATATAATCTTGGCTATGTTGCAGAGACTGGGTTTGAATTTGCAATATATCTGTGCCAGTTTCATGAGTAAGTTGGATTGTGTTCATGTACAACCACAGCAGGCTGGAAAGCAGATTTTTCTTCCTTTTTTTTTTTTTGTACCAGGGATTGAACTCACGACCTTGCGCTTGCCAGGCAGGCATTTATGCCTTTGTGCTAAATCCCCAGCCTTTTCTGTCATTTTTAAAGAAACACATATGTAGCTCTTTATGGTGATGCACACCTATAATCCCAGCATTCGGGAGGCTGAAGCAGGAAGGTTACCATGGATTTGAATGTAGCCTGGGCTAAAGTGAGCTCAAGGCCGGGCTGGAATGCATAATGAGACCCTGTCTCAGTCAGTTTATAAATAAACCAACTGTGCAAACAGCCACATGTACAAGTAGAATAAAGAGCTGGGCATGATGATGTAACCCTATAATTCCAGCACTCTGGGAGGCTGAGGCAGGAAGACTGCAAGTTTAAAGCCAATCTGGGCAACTTAGACTGTATTAAAATGAAAAGGGGCTGGGTTGTAATTTGGTGTAAAGGCCTTGGATTCAGTCTCTGATTGTGCAAATATGTAATAAAAAATTTAAATCTGTCTTCACAAGCTTATGTTTTCATAAACTTATATTTTGACTCATTTAGAGCTGTTTTCTGATATTGTAACTTCATTCTTCTAATTGTTTTAGGCTAAAATTTGGGGTGTTTACTGCATATATTTCTGTGATTAATGATATATGGCTGAATAATAAAATTCAATGTGGTAAACTAGCAGAGAACACTCTAGGTAGAAGATGATTTCTTGAAACATCATTTCTATGATGTAGTTTTTCTGCTTCCTAGGATTGGTTGAGAAACCTCATGAAATAGCTTTATTTTTTCCTGCTGCATAAGAGATTGCCAGTTGAAATGCTTTAGCATTCAATAAGTATCTTGCATGTTCTGAAAACAAGTTTCAAATATGATAATTACAGATCTTGTATTATTTTCATCTTACATGTGACATTCCTGCCAGCAGCACAGATGGGTAGTATAATTATGTTGTCAGATTGATCAGTGTGAAAGCCATTTCTTGTTTTTGGTAGCATTATGTCTTTTAATAGACCATTTAACCTTTTGTCTTTTGGTGTATTTGTTTATTGGAGGTATTATAGCTTCATTAAAAGTAGTGCTTAGTGGTCAGAAATGGAATAAATCACCTGCTGGTTCTTGCTTTTAAGCTGAAGTTATTTATTGCTATAAAATCGTGCTTGGAAGAGTATGAATTTTTACACAATTAAGGTAAATATTTAGCTGTACTGTTTCCTAAGAATACAATTTAGTGATGATTTGCTGGGGATACTCTCAGAGGAAGAGAAGAGTCCAGCTAGATCCATAGAATTTTTGTTTTGTTTTTTGTTTTGGCAGTGCTGGGGATTGAACCCAGTGCCTTGCAGATATTAGGCTGTACCCTTGAGTTCCATGTCTAGCCCATAGACTCTTAAGGAAGAGATTTAGGCACTAATAGTAGTGCTGTCACTGAATACCAGTGATTGGGGCTTTCTTTGAGCATTTTAAGTACATTATCAACACACATTGAGCACTTACATTGTGCTCAGCACTAACCTTAGTTCATTGCATCTAAGTTAACTCAGTCCTAAGAAGACACTTACAAGATGGTCATTATTCATTCATTCTCTCTTTCTCTCTCTCCTCCCCTCTCTCCCTCCCCCTCCCCTCCCCTCTCTGTCTTTCCATCTTTCCATCTTTCCGTCTTTCTTAGTAGGGATCAAACTCAAAACCTCATGCTTGCCAGGCAGGCACTTGTGCTGCTGAGCTAAATCCCCAGCCCCATAAAGTCATTATTGTTACCATTCCATTTTTCACCACAGATGCTTTAAAAAACATTGTCCCATGTCATACAAATAATTATGACTATGGTTCCAAGCCAGGACTGTCTGATGGGCTCCATAGGCCCA
The DNA here is from genome assembly GCA_004027455.1 of Hydrochoerus hydrochaeris. NCBI lineage: Eukaryota > Metazoa > Chordata > Mammalia > Rodentia > Hydrochaeridae > Hydrochoerus > Hydrochoerus hydrochaeris. Next base: position 269,653 of record PVLA01001062.1, read on the forward strand.
GATCCTAAATATGTTTTGTCCTTTGCTTCATACCCGTGGAATAGTGGCCCCTTTCCCATGTCTTATGTTTAGAAATGTACTTGGACATTGCAGTGGTTGAGAGTTCCTTATCTTATGAGAATTCCTGTCTTAAGAGCTAGCCAACTCTAAATAAAAATCCACATTTTTGAGTTATTTTCTCAGCTGAAGCATGAATGTTTGTATAATTATAATGATTGATGAATATTCTATTAAAGAAAAAAACTTGAGAATGCAACTGATTAAGACTTTTTTTGAGATCAGGTCTCACTGCAAAGCATAGGCTGACCTTGTATGTCATGATCCTAAGCCTTCCTGCTGACTGGCCAGTATTCTTGTCAATAGTAGGGGCACTTTTTGGTCTAGATGGCTTTTAAGTCGTGTTGTAGTGAGTAGACTATATGTAGCATTTGAGTTGTGGCCTAGCTGTGACTCCTGTCAGTTGTTTATCAGTTGGTACCTCCAGCATGGCTTAAAACTGCAATAGCTCCATTCATGTATGTGTTATTTCAGGTGTCCTGTCCTGTGTTTGTATAGCCCAAACTTCTGACTCAGTGCCGTCAGCCTTCATGGGTTCACATCAGTTAATGTTAGTTTGTTATGTTTTGTGAGTAATTTTAAGAATTAATTGGAAATACAGAATCCACATTTACTGATGAGAGATATACAGAATGAGCCAAGAGTTAAAGGCAGAACATCCTTAATCTGAAACTCTGTAATCTCAAATTAGAGTCTCATAAAGTTTTATATTATGGGACATTTTAGATTTCTGGATTAGAAATGCTCTGTGTGTAGAGGCAACACCAATAGTACAAAATCTGGAGAACTCAGAAATATGAAGCATTTCGGTCCCAAGCATTTTGCTGAGGGGTGACTCGGCCTGTCCATCTGTAGACTGTAGTTTTTGTCATTGTTAATTATCCCTTCCCTTGACTGAAACTACTAAATACAGCCTTAAAATATGAGTCAAATACTGTTTTTATAATTCTTACAGAGTTTGTAGCTAGTATCTCCAGTTTCTCACTGTGTGCTTTATTTTTATGTTGTTTGTTTTACTTTTCAGGGAACATTCACAGATGAGAAGTCGAAGGCTTCCCACCACATTTATCCATACCCTTCCTCACAAGAGGATGGTAAGTTAGCGCTGGTTGTGAACTGATCAACTCATGCAACATACCGTTAGGCCTTTCAATCATAGCAAAGGAGGTTAATGCACGATAGCCAGCCTTTATATAAATTTTAAATTCTATATATATATATATATATATATATATATATATATGTTTTTGGAGATAGAATCAAATTCATGGTAGTCCTGCTTTAGCATCCCAAGTGTAAGACGATTTTATCAGTAGAAGAGTTTTTCAAACTTACAGGCATTGACCTTGCATTAAATGATCTTTCACAAGACTGATTTGGAATATGCAGCATAAATTGTTAGACTGAGAAACAGATCTATAAGGATGCAACAGTTGAGTCTTCTGGCAAGCACATTATGCCTGCAGGATATGAGAAGCCAGATTATATCAGAGTCAAGTGACCAGTAACTCCTGGGGGCACTTTTTTGTTGACCAGTGTAATTATACTGCAAGTATAATTGAAAATTAGGAAATACTGTATATTAAACAATCCATGAGTCAAAAAAGAAATTACAAGAAAAGTAGTACATCTTTGAAACTGAATAATAATAATGGAGCTGGGGATGTAGCTTAGCAGCACAGCACCTGCTGCCTCACACGTGGGAGACCCCAAGGTCAGTTACTGGTACCAAAAGAAAAAAAATGCAGTATGACATTAAATTTTGTAAAATGCAGTTAAGCTTTGCCTTGAGGGACATTCTTATGCATATAATAGAAAAGAAGGGCTGAAAAATCAGCATCCCAAACATCTTTGTCAAGCAGTTAGGAAAAGAATAGCAAATTAATCATAAAGACATGTATATCATAAAGAAAGTAGAAATTAATAAGAAAATACAAAAAATGAGATGCCTGGCTGCATGAAATTGTTCTTAGAAAAGACTAAGAAAGGTCAGAGAAGAATGCAAGAACAAATGTCAAAAGCCAAGGATGAAAGGGAGCATATAATAGATGGTACTGGTGTGAAAAAATGATGTTAAAAAGAGTTTGATCAATCTGTGGAGGTTAGAGTGTGTTGGTATTGGGTTTAGGAAACCATTCCTTGGTCCCTTTACTGTGCGTAGTGAGAAACCTCACGCTGCATGTAGTAGGCTAAGTTACTGGAATTGGTGGTTTTAATCTCTCCTCTTCCTGTTAGGTATTAGCAGCTGCTTTCCACTAGAGGGGGTGGTAGACAGCATGTGTTTAAATGCTCATTTTGTTGCTTACTCTGTAGCCCCAGTATGACTGATAGGAAACTTCAGCCTTAGGGATTTTTTGTAGGGAGGAGGTAGGTGCTGGTGATTGAACCCAAGGCCCTGCACATATTCAACCACTAAGCCCTGCTCCTTGCCCTGTGTTGTGAACTTTTTGTTTTTTTGTTTTATTTGTTCGTTTTGTTTTCCTAACTTTCTCAGGCTGGCCTCAAACTTGTGATTCCCCTGCTTCAGCCTTCTGAGTACCTGGGGTTAGAGAGTTTTCATATATTGAGGCAACCTTCTATCTAGGTGTAAAACCCATGGTATATAATTTTTCCTTATGTAAAAAAAATTAAAAATTTTTTTTTTTTTTTTGCTAGATGTGGTGGCACATGCCTGTAATCTCAGCACTTGGAAAGCTGAGACCAGAGGATTGCCATGAGTTTGAGGCCAAACGGGTTACATAGTGAGTTTAAGGCCAGCCTGAACTGCATAGCAAGATCATGTCTCTCCTCCACTGCATTTTTTTTTTTTTTTTTTTTTTTTTTGGGACAGGTTCTTGCTATGCTGCTCAGATTGTTTTCCACTTCAAGTGTTCAAGTAATATTTCTTCTGCTTCAGCCTCCTGAGTGCTGAGACTACAGGTGTCCATTACCAAGCCTGGCTCTGTAACCCTTTAAATATGCTGTTGAACTCATTTTATTAGTATTTTTTGAAGCTGTATATCAGGAGCACATAGTTTTATCTGTATTTTTCTTGTAGTATCTTTGGTTTTGGCTTCTCAGGAAGGAGTTTATTAGTATTTTCTCTTCAATTTTTAGAAGAGTTTGCAAATGATTGTTAATTGCTAATCTTTGTTTAGTAGAATTCTACAGGGAAGCCATTTGACTTTGTGCTTTGCTTTATTGGAAATTTTTAAATGACTGGTTGAGTTTCCTTACTCAGGTTAGGGGTATATGCATATTTTATTCATAGTTTAGTCAGGGAAGATTGTACTGTTCTAGAAGTTGATTGATTTCTTCAAGGTTATCTATTTTGGGGGCATAGAATTGACCATAAGAACTTCTTAGGATCCTTCTTGTTTTTTTTCCTTTCTCCTTTAAGCACTCCCTTAGGCTGGGCAAACCCTCTACTGCTAAGCTCCATCCCCAGACCTTTTTATTTTGAGACAGGGTCTCAGTATTTTACGCAGGCAGCCTCGGTATTTTACCTCAGCCTCCCATGTAGCTGGGATTGCAGACATAAACCACCTTGCCCAGCTGATGCTTTTTCTGTGGTTTTAATTGTAATTTTTCCTCTTTTGTTATTTTGTCTCTTTTCTTAAGTAAGGGCTTGTCAGTTTTGTTAATCTTTTCAACAGTCTCTTAAATTTGCTGATTTTTTTCCTTTAGTTTTTATATTGTTTATTTTTGCTGATTTTGATTATTTTCTTCCTTATGCAAACTTTAGTTTTTCTTTTTTCTGGCCCTTTGAGATGTTGATTTGAGATTTTTTCCTCTTTTCAAATGTATTTATTGCTGTTAAACTTCCTTTTTAGCATTACTTTTTCTGCATTCGTGTTTTTTGGTTTTCATTTCTCTAGATTTTTTTTCTAATTTCCCTTGTGATTTTGGCTTTGATCAATTTGTTCTTGAAGAGTGTCTTTTTAATGTTTTTTTCCAAGAGTGTCTTAATTTCCACCTATTTGTGAATTTTACAGTTTGCCTTTTGCTGTTAATTCCTGATGTTATTTCATTGTGGTCAGAAAACACAGTTGGTAGGATTTCAGTCTTTTTGCATTTGTTAAGAACTGTTTTGTGTCCTAACAGGAAATATATCCTGGGTTAGGTTTTAGATGTGCTTATTCGGAAAATGTGTGTTCAGCTGCTACTGTTGTGTGTTTTGTACATGTCCGTCTGGTCCTCTGTGGTGTTGGCGTGACTTCTGTTTTCCTACTTTGTATGATTGAGCTGTCTGCTCCTGGTAATGGATATTGACGTTTCCTGCTATTGTGCAGCCCTCTTTTTTCCCCTTATCGTTGTTTGCTTCCTGTTTTGGGGTGCTCTGCTTCTTTAGGAGCACTTATGTTTATAGTTAGTGTATCTTCCTGGTGACTTGACCCTTCTGTGATATGTTCTACTGTGACTCTTTTGACAGTTGTAATTTAGAGGCATTGTCAGTGTGGCTGCTTGTCCGTCATTGTTTGGGTGGAATGGATTTTCCTACCCTTGTCCTTTCTTGGACTAAAGTGAATCTTTTGTAGATAGCATGTATTTAGACTGTTTTGTTGTTGCAGCTGTTGTTTTCTTCTTTTTTAAAAATGTTTTTATTTATTTTTGGTACTGAGGAGCGAACTCACGACCTTGTGTTTACCGGGCAAGCACTTGATGTTTTCTTTTATTTTGAGAGAGGATCTCACTATGTAGTCCAGGATGACCTTGAACTCAATCTCCTTCCTCAGGGTCCCCCACCCACCCCCCAGTGCTGGGATAACAGGCATGCGCCACCACACCCAGCTTTGCTTTGCTTTGCCTTGCTTTGCTTTTTTTATGCCAGGAATCAAACTCAGGACCTCATGCTTGCCAGCCAGGCACTGTGCCATTGTGGTATGTATCCTGCCCCACACCCCTTTTTTAAGAGGGAGTTTCACTATGTAGTTTAGTCTGTTCTGCTAGTTAGTGTCTTTTGATTGCTGGTTTTAAACTACTTACATTTAAAGTAACAAGAGAAAGATTTAATATTACTTTTTTAAAAGCTTGTTTTTCTTGCATTTATTTTACCCTTTTTTAAATTTTAAAAACAAAACCAAAAAATGATAGAAATGATCCAGAATTTCAAATAAAATAGTAGGAAATTTACTCTAGTATATTCTATGTGGTTACCTTAGAAGTAGTTCAGATTTTACCCTTTTTTAGCTGTCTTGCTACCTTCAATTTGCTTTTCCATCCACTTATTTGGTTTGAGTCCTTGAGTTTCTGATGTTTTGATTTGCATTTTTCTTTCTGTTAATAATAGTGAGCTTATATGCCTTTTGGCTATTTGTATTTCAAATCATTAGCTCAAGTTTTAAAGGTGGATTAGTGTTACTTCTTGAATTCTAAATGGTATTTTTTATACTTAGAGTTTGGACCAATTTTTTTTTTTAGTTTTATTTATAGAGAAAAAGCAAAACAAAAAAGGGTAGAAACAGTATAGAATTTCAAAAAAAAACAGAAATCACTAGTTGATAAATTACATATTGTCTTCTTAGATACAGTTGTTCAAGTTACAAAATTAAAGCATACAAAGTGAACATTCAAACAGTGAGGGTGCAAACAGTTCTGTTCAACGATCCAACAAAAACTTAGCAACATGGTTATCAATCCTACACACTTAAATATACATGCAATTATGTCCTTTAGAACACTTTCTTTTCCTCCTTTTGCTTTTTAAGTCCATTATCTGTTTAGTTGTATCATGTTTCAGCTTGCTCAATACCTTGCTGTTCTGTTTTGGTGGTGTTATTTACTTTTTAATCCTCTTATATAATTCTGTTGCTTTGTTTCTGAGTTTCTTCTCATCCATTCCCAATGGATCAGCTTTGGTGGAGTTGGGAGTTTTGGGGGGGTATTTTTTTTTACTTTGTTATCTCTTTTTTATTTTTATTTTTATTTTTTTTGAAGGTAGTAAAATACAACAGAACAAAGCCAATTGAGACATTGCAGTGAAATTGGTATAGGACTTCACAGCAGATTACCGGGATAACAGTAATAGGTACCATAGTATATCTTGTTATCTTCACAATAGTTGTTCTTTCAATCAGGTATAGCAAAATCAAAGGAAATACAGAACATTATAGAACTTATTGAAACAGAATATTGAATAGAGCAGTACCATTAATCGGCAGAAAGCAAAACAGTGATAACAATATTTGCCTTCAAAGAGATGATAGAAGGAAATCCCCCCTATTTGCTACACTACATACGTAGGTCAATCTCCCAAGAGCTGCTTAGACCTCTGGCTCCCATTTACTAATGGGGGGCGGGCAGGGTGGGGATTTTTGATTCTCAGCCTGCTCACAGCCACTTAACAGGGCAGTGAGCTGGTTGCTTGGTTTCCTGGTGCCCTAAGTTCCAACATGGCACGGGTCTCAGACACGCTGGTGGTTCTCTCCCTGGGGTGGCCGCAGCTTGCCAGGCCACAGCCACTTACCAGGATGGTGAGCTGGTTGCTTGGTTTCCTGGCACCCTCCAGTTTGGACCAATTTGAAACATGAAATTATGTTTTGAAAAAAATTAGTTTCAAGTAGCATAGTATCATCTTTTGGGTTCTCACTGTGTTTTCATACTATTCTTTGTCTGTTAATCATCTGTTCATCACACAGCTAGTTATTTATTATATATTCTTTGTTCTTTCTAGTACTGGAGGTTGAACCCAGGTCCGCATATTGAGCTACACCTCTGGCCCATTTTTATTCTTTATTTTGTGGTAGTCTTTCAGGTTGCCCATGCTGGGCTTGAACTTCAACCCTTCTGCCTCATCCTCCTGGAGTACTGGGATCATAGGCAGGTCTCACTGTGCCCCGCTGATTTTACATTCTTAACTTGTGTCATCTTAATGTTATGATGTTTGAGAGCTTAGGGAGAAATTGTTTCTCTGATGGTAGCTTATTCCTAAAAACAGTTTTCCCAGGAGAGCATCTTTTATATGTAAACTAACCAACTTATCACATAAACCGTGCTGTTACTTCTTTGTTCCTAGATCAGTGGCACATGTGTCATAGTGGGCTTGCTGGTATTGATGAAACCTTTAAAAGTTTCGCCATTGCTGTCATAGGTCGTCCCACAGCTGATCCTCCCCTTCCTCTCTTAGGCACCAGTGTAGATTGTTTACTGGGATTTGTGCCTTTTCCATGAAAACCTTGAGAGAGGCTTTTGCCTAGGCTTCCCCTGTGGCTCATTTTGATGTTTTTCTTGCATCCCTTTTCCTTGGGAAATAGAATCAATAAAATAAATTGTTCCTTCAGTGAGTTTTAGTTTTTTCAAGTTGTTTGTTGTGCTCTAAATTAAATGGTTGGTGCAAATTTTTAATGTGGGGAGAATGTAAGCTTACATCTTACACCTTTATTATTTCTGCTTTCAGGCTATTTTTCAAAAGCAGTAACTGCTAATGTTTCTTTCTAGCAAAGTCAGATAGAATGAAGATGATTAACTTTTTCTTTTTTTCTTTCTTTTTTTTTTTAATTGGTTCCAGGGATCGAACTCATGACCATGTGCTTGCAAGGCAGGCACTTATGCCGCTGAGCTAAATCCCCAGCCCCCGGTAACTTTTTCTTATTGTAGACACACAGTCTTTAAAGATAGGTTCTTATTAATTCTGAGAGCCTAGATAGTTGGACAGGACAGGGATGTTAGTCTGCTTCCTATCACTGTAACAAAGTGCCTGAGATTATGAACTGAGAAAGAGACAAAGTGTATTTTGACCAAGTCTTGACGTTTGTCTGTAGTCATCAGTTGGCTTGTGCTTGTGCCCTGTGGCAGGGTGGTGCAAGCTTTTGTGGGGGATGGAGGAGGACTCTGCTCACTTGGTGGTGGCTGGGACACACAGAAAGAAGGGAAGAGTCCCTGTGTCCCCTTCAGTGGCAGGCCCCAGTGACTGGGTGAGTGCTACCCAGGCTCTACCCTCTTTACTTCAGCGTGCATTATGGCAGCTTGGGGAACAAGCCTTTCCCACATGGGCCTTTGTGGGAACACTTCCCCAGGTGATAGTACCAGGTTAGTTCACATGGTGTTGATTTAGAAAGGAAGAAGGTCTGTTTCCCACTTCTGTTTTGCAGTCCTTGGCCACAGGACTAGGTTAAGGTCCAGGCCCAGTTCTTTCCTCTTGGGCATCCAGGTGGATGGTTCAGACCATGCGCAGGCTTGCCTGCATGCCTTCCAGTCTTTGTTCTCGATGCTAGGGCCATTTCTCATTGAAAGCGACTTTGAAAAATCAGTTCCACTTAGCTGATTAGATTAAACTTACTTCTTTGCTATTTTTTGGTTTTCAAGTAGTCTTTTCCCAAATGTCCCACTGGTAACAAGTTTTCTAAGCTAAATTCAATCTATCGAAGAAGAACATGACAACCATTGCTGGAAATGTAGAGTTAATTCAGCTGATTAATATCATTAATCATTGTATTATATAATTGCCACCTGTCTTTGGAAAGGGACCCCCCCCCCCAAGAGAAAACTGTCCAGTATGTGGTCTCAGTGCTTGCAGTCTTACTTGGCAAGCACTCTGCGCTGACCGCATCCCTGCCCTTTGGTGTGGCACCGCAGAGCACTGTGGGTGCAGGAAAGGGAGACTAGAAGGAACTGAGCATTCAGAGAAGCGCAGCTGCCTTCCCAAAATGTGTGGCTGGTGCAGAGTCTCAGAAGGGATGAGAGGGTCTGCACAGAGAAACAGTGAAGTGTACAGTGATTGTGACTTCAGTAGGAAAGAGGGACAGGACAGCAGGTGACAGGAGGCTAATTTACAGCAGTACACAGTTTAGTCAGGATTGTAGACCTAGAGTCTAGAAAGTTGCAGTACATAAGCTGAGAAATTTCCCGTTTGTATGGTAGGTGGTCCTCAGTTATCATTAGCAAGCAAAAAGTCACAGTAAAATTAAGGCTAAATCAGCTGCCTTATTTCATCAGTTTGATTGATGTGTTTTTTTTTTTTTTCCTCTTTCAGAAGAATGGTTGAGACCAGTGATGAGAAAGGACAAGCAGGTGTTAGTGCACTGGGGCTTTTACCCAGACAGGTAACTTTTAAAAGTACTAATTATTATTTAATTATGTATAGAGTACAGTGACATTATCTAACACATGTATAGAGTACAGTGACATAATCGAACACATGTGTCAGTCTATAATGGTCAAGGCAGAGGTATGTGTGTGGTCAAAGCTAAGGCTTTACACATGCTGGACCATTGCTTTACCACTGAGCAATAGCCCTGAGCCCCTAAAGTCAGGGTATTTCAAAAGATAGTATTCCTGTATTGCACTGTACACACACTGAGGAGATTGGGTTGGTTTGTGTTTCCATGTCCGAATCTTCATGTTTGGTACGTTTGACCTCCTCTCTTCAGGCAGGTAGTTCCCTAAGGTCCAAACAAGGCAGATTTGTGTACATATATTTGTATTTTCTGGTTAGTAATACTTACTGATTCGTACTATTCTCACTTTATTGAGTCTTATATTGATTTTTTGAAGTTATTCAGAAATAGTTTTTGAATATTTACTACTTAACTGTAAGCATTTTGAAAAATGATATGTTTTTATCTCGAAAAAACTCATCTTTTCATGTATTTGCCAAGAGTCTTTCAGATAGGCTGAGAATATACATTTGTTTTCTTTAAGAAATGAATATTTTTTAGTCAGGCGTGGTGGCACATGCCTGTAATCTTAGCACTCCAGAGATTGAGGCAAGAGGATCACTGCAAGTTTGAGGCAGACTTGAGCTACAAAGTGAGTTCAAGCCAGTGTGGACTGCATAGCGAAACTGTCTAAAAAAGAAAAAAAACATTAAAAAAAGAATTTATTGAGCCATACATGGTGGCACATGGCCTGTAATCCCAGCACTGAGAGCCTGAGGCAGGAGGATTTCTGTGAGTTCCAGGCCATTCTGGATTATATGGAGAATTCAAGGCCACCCTGAAACTACATAGTGAGATCCTGTCTCAAAAACCAAAGAAAGAAGGAAAAGGAACTTTTCACCAGGTGTGGGGGCACATGGCTGCAATCCAAGCACTCAGGAGGCTAAGGCAGGAGGATTATCACGAGTTCTAGGCCAGCCATTACTACATAGGTGAGACCTTGTCTCAAAACAAACGTAAAAGAAATGAATTATTCTCCCTTATATTTGTTACTGATCGTTTTTTTTTTTCCCCAAAAAACACTGTGCATGCCAAATTATAAGGCTGAAGATATTTATATTGATTAAGTTTTTCTTGTCAGAAATCTTACCCCATGTTGTTGTCATCACTTTTCTTTTATATCTCAGACTGTGTTTCAGTGTCTGGTAAGAATAGAGAATGTTACTATGAACTAAGGTTAGTAGTGATAGCTGTCCTCATTCAGTATTGTGCCTGCTAGGTTCATGCTAATAGAAACACCCAGAAAGTTCACTTTCCTCAGCTTGCAGGAGAGCTGCTTTGGTATTCATTTCATTCTAGTCATTCCAAGTAGAGATCCTATCCTCCTCATAGTCAGTGTTTAAAGTTTGGTTTTTCTTTTTCATATCTCTACCCACGTAAGAGTCTTCACTTCCCATGTTATTCAAAGCCAATCTCAAGTGTGTTATTTTAATCATAAATATTTTAGTATGTATTTCTAAAAGTTAGGGATTCAGTTTTTTAAGAGTATCATTGTAGGGCCGGGGATTTAGCTCATTGGCTTAAACGCCTGCCTGGCAAGCCGAGGTCATGAGTTTGATCCCCAGTACCAAAAAAACCAAAAAGAGTGTCATTGTAAAGTCTAAACAAAAATAATGGTTAACGTGAAATACCTGTTCATTGTTGCTGTATAATGATGTTTGACCATTGATATTTATTTGAATTAGAAGTCAGATGAAATTCACATTTCTGATTAATTGGTATATTTAATTACTCTTGGTTCGTAAGTGATCCTTGTTTCTTCTTGACCTTTCTTTGGATTGTATCTTTTTGGTGTTTTGAAACAGTCTTACCAAATAACTCAGACTCACTTTGAACTTGTGATCCTCCTGCCACCTCTATTGAAGTATAATCTTTGCGCAACTAAAAAGCTCCTTTACTGTTACATTGGCTATCATAGGAAAGTAGTTTGCCCTCCAAATCACTTAGATGAAATCTCAGATTTATGAGGACAGCTATAGGGTTGATGCAGTTTTGTAATTGCACATTGTAAGACATATTAGCCCATTTCCTAACCTTGCCTTGTGTATCAATCAAATAGATGTTGTGGATAGTTCAGGTCATCTTAAGGGGTCTTGCTCACTTTTTAAAAAGTCTACATTAACTATAGCCTGTTCTCTGACATCTACCTCTAACACCATGTTTTTTAATCAAGACTTTTGGAGGATACAAGGTTACCATTCTTATCTCACTATGATAATCTTTACTTGTATGTGATGCAGGATTGTTTTGTTTTGTTTTGTTTAATAGGCTCAATTTAAACTGTGTAGCTCAGGCTGGCCTTGAACTCAAGTTAATCCTCCTGCCTCATCCTCCCTAGTACTGGGAGTGCATGCATGACACCATAGCTGGCTACTTAATTAGCAAAGGAACTTTTTTGTGATCTCATGTGTTTCTAAAATGTTACAAGAATGTTATTAACAGGCTAATTCCAAGTGTGTTTGAACTGATTTGAGAATAATGATTATAAGGAAACTAATATTTAGATTTTATAATAAGTGGTCACTATAATAAGTTTTATTTGAAGTTTTATTTGATTATTAATTTTTTACTTATTTCAGAAATAGTGCTGGAATGAGTGTGGTGATTTTTGTCAGGGTATTTGAGTCCATTGGTCAGGGAATCTTTGAGCAGGGCGATTTGAAAAGTGAGCTGTATGAACATTGTGGCTGTGAGGAGCCTCTGGGAAACAGGAAGGTACATGTTTTAAAGTACATGCATGCCTGGTGACACATATTGAAGATGCCACTAAAGTCTGTGTGCTACAAACATGAGAGAAGATAACAAGAAAAAGGCATTACTGTGGTAGCAGGAACTAGTCTTGAGGCCTTGGTAAGCCACCTTTACATTTTGACTTTCACTTTGACTGGGTCAGAGCCCTTGGAGGACTTTGAGATTTGTAGTGTTGTGGACTGACTTTGTTTTCAGATTGTTTTCGTTATTTGTATGAGAAAAGTTACTCGTGGGAAAGCAATGCAGGAGTAAGATCAGTAAGCGGAGGGTGAAAAAAAGATAGGATATGATAGATCTTAAATATGCCACAATGAAAACCTATATTGGAAGTTTTTCTGTTGTTGGGACATGGTACCTGATACCCACAGTTCAAAAGAGTGAAGGTTTGATATGGCTCCTGGTGTCAGCAGATTCAGTCCATGGCTTGACCAGCTTTCAGGGAGAACTGTCACTGCCAAAGTGTGTGGAGAGGCAAGGTTGCTCACCTGATGGTGGCTGGAAAGCAGAGCACAGGAGAAGAGCACCAGCAAGAGACGGCCTCTGAAGGCATAGGCCTGGTGACCCACTTCCATCTGGCCCTGGTTCCTCCCGGCACATTGACTTGTGGCATCAGTGAATTTGTCCACTGAGAACACATTACCCCCATATCCCAGGCATCTTTTCAGGAGCCTCTTAATCCCATCAAACTGATGATTAAGTTTAATGATTCTAAAAGGAGGTAGATTCTGGATGTATTTTGAAGGTAGAATCTAGCTGGTAACAGATTCGATGCTTGGTTACAGGTTGTGGTTAGGGGTACAGTCAGTGGTGTTCCCAAGGATTTTGGCTTGCACCTACAAAGGTGGACATGGCATGTAAGGAGATGGTGTTGGCCTGGAGTACATTGCTGAGGTAGCATAGGGTTGCAGCTGGAGTCTGGGTGTGTTAGGTTTGGAGCCCCTGAGATGCTGATACATCAGAGAAATGTGGGGTTGGATTATTGACTTGAGAATTCAGAGAATGGAGGAAATAAATGATTTTAAGTTGAAAACTCAGTTCAGCAATGGAGACTGAGCAAAAGGCTGGTGACAGGAAAGAAGCAGCATTGGATGGAAGTACTGTCCTGAAGGCCAAGTCTAAAGGTGATTTGAAGAAAAGGCAATGACTTCAGAATTTGGTGTACTGAGGCTTGAGCTTTGACTGAAGCCATATGAAAGGTACTTTCTGCAAAGAGTTTCCTTCAGTAGTGTGATGAAGATGAGTGTCTGGTAATGTACTGTTACTGAGCAAATATGAGTTACCACTGTGCTGGAAGTCAGTCTCTCTCTCTCTCTCCTTTTTTTTGGTGGTGTGAGACAGGGTCAGGCTGGTCTTGAACTCATTTTATAGCTCAGGCTGGCCTTCAATTCATGGTGATCCTCCTGCTGGAATTACAGGTGTGTACCATCATGCGTGGCCCAACAGCATTTCTAAAATGTGTTTTTACCTCTAGGTAAGTCTTTCACACGGATGCACCTTTATTCCAGTTTGTCTTTATTTTGTTTACTTTATAGCTATGATACTTGGGTGCATAGTAACGATGTTGATGCTGAAATCGAAGACCCACCAATTCCAGAAAAGCCATGGAAGGTAAATTCATATTAATACTCCCCCACCTGGTCTCTTTTCTCTCTCATCATATGGAGTCTTAGGCCTTCTTAGTCCTCCTTAGTGATGGCCAAGGCCATGAAGACCGTGTCAAGCTCTAGGTGAAACGCTTGCAGTGATATTTCTTGTTTCTTTTCTTTTTTTTTTTTTTTTTTTTTGGTACTGGGGATCAAACTCACGACCTCGCGCTTGCCAGACAGGTGCTTATGCCACTGAGCTAAATTCCTGACCTTGCAGTGATATTTCAAACAGCCCAAAGCGAGGTCACTCTGAATTGGGATAGTTGAGCAAGAGCACAGGTGAACATAATCATGTGTGTTTTTCCTTGAGTTTTTGTTTTGTTTTGTTCTTTAAGCCAGGGTCTACTACAGAGTCCAGACTGGCCTTGAACTTGGATCCTCCTACCTCAGCCCAAGTGCTGGGATTACAAGCATGCTCCCCCACTCCCTGCTTTCCTTGCATTTCTGACATATAACTTTTGATCTGTGTACTCAACCCAGATTATTAGTGGATTTTAAAAACCTTATTCAACATATTTCTGTGAGACTTTGAAAAAAGCTTTAGATTTCATATGTGGAAATTGAAATTAATAAAAGTTAGTTCTTGATAAAAAGTTTTTTTAAAGATAGGGTCTCACTTTGTAGTTCAAGCTGACCTCAAATGCAGCAGTCCTGCCTCAGCCTTCTGAATGCTGGGTCTACAGATGTGTACCACCACACTTGGCAAAAGTACTTTTAATTGAAATAATTTCCTTCCTGTATTCCTGCCTGCTTTTTGGACACTAGGGTGGGAACCCAGGACTTTCACACTGAGCCATGGCCCCAATTCTTTCTTTTTTTTTTCCTTTCTCTCTCTTTCTCTTTGTATTTTGAGACAGGGTCTCACCAAGTCACCAAGTTGTTCAGGCTGGGGGTCAAACGTTTTATTCCTTTTTGTTGCTGGAGGTCCAACCTCGGGCCGCATACATGAGGAGGAACTGAGCTGTGTCCCAGCCCTGTGCTCGAATTTGGAATTAGTCATTAGGAAATACTAAATCTGTTTTGCTTTTCAGAACTTTGAAAAGCATTCTCCATATGTAAATTTGAGACTTTTTAGCCTTATACTACCAGCCCTCTGGGAGGATAGGCAGGAGGATTAGAAGTTGAAGCACAGCCAGGGCAATTTAGCAGTACCCTGTCTTTGTAAGTCTGGGGACACTGGGATTGTAGTTCAACGGAACAACCCAGGATCCACACCCCTGGAAAAATCATAGGCTGTTGGCTTCAGGGCCTCAGCATTGTGCCTGCTTTTAGAGACTGATATGAAAATTATCCACTTCAGTGACATTTCTGTGACCTTTACATCTCTGCTGTCCGTGATTCTTGAATATCAGGTAAGCAAGTGCTAGAAAAGAATAAGAAAAGTGATGCTATATTTGTGTTTTTAGGAAACTAGTCTGGCCTTTTTGGGGGAGGGATGTGAGGCCTTGAGCCTGGGTGTCACCCAGGCAGAGTATACTGCTCTGAGCTGAGTCTCCTGGCCTGCAGTAATCGTGCTGAACAACCCTGCAGAAGCAAAAGCCATTATAAATTCCTCAGCTCAGTGTTTAGACTTCGTTGATGATATCAGAAAACAGAGAAGAAAATTACCTTACACATTCAGTAGACATACACCATTTTTGCATTAGAAGCTTAAATAGTTGCTAAGTACATGGCTTCTACTATATTGTAAATACTGTATTGCTGTGTTTTTTGAAATATGAGTAATATTAGAATTCATACCCACCATTATCTATTTTAAAAATGGACCTGTTCATTTTAAAAAGTAAGATGTATGTTTTCTTTTTCTTCTTGAACCTATATTTTTTTTACAGTAGAATATTACTATAATTAATACCTTAAAATTTTAACCTTTCAAATATAAGGAAAATATGAGCTAACCATGTACCTTTTGTCAGGAAATTTAAACTGGAGTTACTTCTTTCATTTTCTGTTACCTTATAAAATAAATATCTGTATATTTTTTTCTAAAGGAAGTGTGATTGCTATAGCAAAGAAGGCTAAATTGTTTTCTTCCTTCTTTTGGTTTTTTGAGACAGGGTCTTGCTGTCAGGCTGGCCTGGACCTTACTGTAATCCTCTTGCCTCAGCTTCCTGAGTGCTAGTGCATACCTGGCTCAGATTGTGAATATTAATGATTTAGAAATAGGTAATAAGAAGGATCACATATTAGAGCATTCCTGTACCTCTGAGCACTCTGTGTTTAGCTTGGTCTGTGCACTTTCAGTCACTGTTCTGATGTTCTGATGACCTTTCCTTTGCAGTAAATTAATCATAAACATGTATGAGGTGCACAGTCTGTTTTTATTTGGCATTTCTTAAAAGCTTTATCAGTGGAGTTTTTGTTTTGTTTTTAAACTGTAATAGAAGGGACCTTTGTTTGAATATGTCACAGTATATCCATTGTGTTGTGGATGGGTGTGTGGTGGTTTCCAGCTTCAGGATACTATGAGCAGTGCTACTCCAAACTTTTTTGAATGTGTTAACTTTGTTACATGTTCAGAATTAAATCCCTTGGTCAGAGAATACAAACATTCACTTTTTTAAAAAAATGCCATATTTTTCAAATAATTGTGAAAAATTAGTTTGCTATGGCTGTGTATTTTCTGGTTGTTCTGTGTCCTAGTCAGGCTGTATCAGATGACTATAGTGTCTTATTAAGAACTTAATTTGTCTTTCTCGTATTCCTAGTTACCATTTTTTCATGAGTCGTCTGACTTTATGTATTGCCTCCTTGAAATAACCTAATTCTCTGGGTTTTTTCTTTGCATTATCTTCGTTTTGATAGTCTGCACACTAACCATTGTTGTTTGCATGTGTTAGAAGTGTTTTTCTAGTAGCTTGTCTTTGTATTTTCCAGTCTCGAAATCATCAGGATATTTTAAATTATCCTCTGAAAGATCTTTAATATTTCCTTTCCTGTGTTAATCTGTCTTTAATTCCTCTGTAATTCTAACAATAGTGCAGTAATTATTTTTTGGTGTTGGGGATTGAATGCGGGACCTTGTGCATGCTAGGCAGGTACTCTGCCACTGAGCCATGCCCTTGACCTTTGGAATTTTTTTGTAAACGTATGCAGAAAATTATTTTCCATGGGCTGCTGTATCAATTATGTCATGAAGAAAAATGTTGAAGTAGGGTGTTTTTGTGAAACAGTGATAGACTTGGTCAGAACTCAGAAATCTTAAGTTTCACTCCTAGTGAGCAGCCTGCTGAAACTGCGCTAGCGTTCTGACTGGGAGCGCTGGAGAGTGGCACTCCATGGCTTCACACAATCAGGACGATTGAGGGGGGCCATGTACATAGGCATTTAGCGTAGTGCCTGGCACTGTTAACAGCTGCTGGTTTGTATTTTTGTTTTTTGATTTTTTGAGACAGAGTCTCACTATATGATTCAGACTGGCCTTGAACTCACTGTGTAGCCCATGCTGGCCTTGAACTCACAGTGATCCTCCTGTCTTAGCCTCTCAAGTACAGGAATATAGGTATGTTCCATCATGTCTGGCACATACTGTTTTGTTTTGTTTTTTGAGACACAGTCTTGCTATGTAGTTCACGCTTACTCTGAACTTACTTTGTAGCTCAGGCTGACCTTGAACTCATGAATATCCTGCCTCAGCTTTCAGTGTGCTGGAATTACAGGCTTGTGCCCCATGCCCAGCCTTTATACTGTTTTAAAATACTTTTTTTTTAAAAAAAGTATTTTTGGATAGTTACAAGATACGCACTGTGTATATTCAGTTCTTTTTTACTTTTCAGACAATTTTACACAGTTTGGAAAACATAATTGTTAGACATTTTTTAACATTACCTCTTTGTTTTATCTCTTTTTCTTTTTCTCTCTCTTTCTTTCTCTGTCTGTCTGTCTGTCTGTCTGTCTTTTAGATTCCTAGGAATTGAACCCAAGGCCTCAGCACTTGCAAGGCAGGTGCTGTACTGCTGAGCTACCTCCCTGGCCCATCCTTTTCTTTAATAGTCATTTTTAATTAGCATCTCATACATTGCTTATTTATTTATTCCATTTACATATTCTGATTTGTTGGTTTAGTAAGATCTTATTATTTTTTCCCTGGCATCATGTTTTGTGTTTGTGTGTATTAATGTGTAACTTAATTTGTACAGGCATCTAGGCAGATAGGTGCCATTCAGGTAAGGAAAGGCATTATCCTGAATAACCAATCTGACAGTCCTTTCTTCAGTTTTAAAAACATGGAGCAGTTGGATCCTAGATTAACCAAATATTTTCATGGAGTGCATATTGTCTTCTAGGGACTGTCTTGTCTTTTTCTCGGTGTTCTAGGAAGGCTGCATAGTTGTGTTTACTACAGTTATGGCTCCCATGAGAATATTTATTGGTTCTTGCCATATGTATTAATGTTCATTGCAGCTAAGCACACCACACGCCTCCTTTGGACTTGAATTGTGAAGGGCAGTTGTACACAGGGAAGAATTCTCTAGTGTCTAATTGTATTTGTACCCCTTTAGAGTGTGTTAGGGGAAATGGAGTATTAGGCTAGTACCATGGCTTAAATAGCTGTATTTGTGTGTATTATGTGCCACAACCAGTGGGTCCTAAATTTTTCTTGTTTCTTGTTTGTTTGTTGGTTTATTTATATAATTTATTTTTGGAGACAGGGTCTTGCTCTTCAGACTGACCCTTAAACTCACTTTCTAGTCCTCCAGCTCACAATGTTCCACCTGCCTTGGCCTCCAGGTGCTGGGATTATAGCCTGCATGACCGTGCTCAGCATACCTGAAGTTTTTGATGTTGTTTTGAGTCTTGATATGTATTTCAAGCTACTTAACTGTGTGTCTCAGGCTGGCCTCACTCCTGCCAGTTCTCGCTTGTCAGCGTCCTAAGTGCCGAGATTATAGCTGTGTGCTACCATGTGGGGCTGTGTTTTTTCAGTATTCTTTGGTTTTGTTATGTTTTGTTTTAGCTGTGCAGGAGATTGAGTTCAGGGACTCATACTAAACTACATCCTCAGACATTTTTATTCTGACCTAGCCATTTGCTAATTTGTCTACACTGGCTTTGAAGATGTTGTTCTTGTGCCTCAGCCTCTCTAGTAGCCGGGGTATAGGCACACACAGTCATTGCTTATGACTGTCCACTTTATTAATTCTCTGTCAGCAACAGTAACTAACACAAGAGAAGCAGTGAAAGGAGTGGGAAGGAGCCAGTGCCTGAGTCCCCTCCACAGAGCCCCATGTGTACTTGCCAGGAGAAAGTGACACCCTTGGGTCACTCAGTCTGTGCGCTCTTGGTTATTGAGAATAGTGTCGATTGCCTAACTCTGGAGACCGCCTTTGTGCTTAGAGCAGTGACTGTTTTGGCTACACTGTGGAGTTGCTTTCTTAATCAGTACTAGAAATGGAATAAAAATAGGAATTGGTAGCTGGGTGTGGTGACACATACTTGTGACCCCACCACTCAAGAGGCAGAGGCAGGAGGATCACTGCAGGTTTGAGACCAGCCTGAACTCCATAGTGAGACCATTTCTCAAACAACAGAAAAAGAAGAAAAGGCTAAGTTGTACCTTACATAGTGTACTCTCAACTTTTTTGTAACTAAGACTTTGAAAGTAACCATCTTGGGCTGGGGATTTAGCTCAGTGGCTTAAGTGCCTGCCTGGCAAGCGCAAGGTCATCAGTTTGATCCCCAGTACCAAAAAAAAAAAAAAGTAACCATCTTTTTTCTTCCAAGGACTCTAAAAGCTTGAGTGAGTTTATTATTATGTGGATACTTATGCTTTGGTGTGGCTTTAGGTTCATGTGAAGTGGATTTTGGATACTGACATTTTCAACGAGTGGATGAATGAAGAAGATTATGAAGTGGATGAGAGCAGGAAGCCAGTGAGTTTTCGTCAGCGAATTTCAACAAAGAATGAAGAGGTATTTCATTTGATGTCATTTCTCACCACTGGGTGTTTTCCTTTCTTGCCATGAATGTTATGAAATCGTCACTCATAAACTCACATACACGCCAGCTTTTATCCGACATTGGTCCTGAGTGCTGTAACAAACAGCCCCGCCCCAGATGGTAGCCCCCCACCCCCAATAGGGTGGTTAGGATTTAAAGTAGCTCATGAGGTGAGGCAGTGTCATAGCTGATTTTATTTACTACTTCTGAGTTTTTATTTTGTGTTCCAAATATCTTCATAGCTTGGCAAAGCTCATTTACTGTCTTTTAATAACTTTATACTAACAACTCTCCATGCATTAATAATGGATAATATTAAAGGTCTTAGTTTAAAAATTGACTCCTTCCTGAGTGTTGGTTACTTGACATTGAATCCTCTAAGAAGTCCTGCAACCTGGCATGGGGGAAGCTGAGGCAGGAGGATCGCCATGAGTTTGAGGCTACCCTGGGCTATATAGTGAGTTCAAGGGCAGCTTGAGCTACATGAAGAGAGGCCTGATGTCAAAAAAGAAAATAAAAAACAAGCAGTTAAATGTTTGCCCATAATTGTTTTGTTTTTTGTGCTTTTGAGACAGGGTTTCACTATGCAGTTCAGGCTAGCCTTGAGCTCACTTTGGAGTCCAGGCTGTTCTTTTTTTTTTTTTTTTTTGGTACCAGGGTTCGAATTCAGGACCTCATGCTTGCCAGACAGGCATTTATGCTGCTGAGTTAAATCCCTGGCCCCTCCCAAGGCTGTTCTTGAACTCACAATGATCCTTTTGCCTCAGCCTCACCAGTGCTGGGATTACAGGAATGGGTCACCGTGCCTGGATCTGCCCATAGTTTCTTTTACAAGTCACAGTTTAAGTTTGGTGTATCATTTGGTGAAGCCTGTTGAGGTTGGGTTTATGACAGCCCAGCCAGAGACTTGTGATTCTGAATTTTCCCTGGAACTACTTAACATTTATTTTACTTTTCATTTTATATTTTAGTTGTTTGAAAAAATCCTTGATTTTTGTCTATTAATATGGGAAATATAATTTTTTATCTGTTTCTGTGAAAAATAAGATCTTTTATTTTTGCAGCCCTGTGGCAACTTTTGCTAAAATTTCTTTTTGCACTATCTATATTTTTTATTTTAAAGAAAAATATTTTGAAACTAGTGTTTTTCATAGTCTTTGCATTTTTAGTTTTATTTCCTTAGAAGTTTGACTTGGTACTTTTTATTTAAGTGCATGTTCATAGTCCTTGATGTCTCCATCTCTCATACAGGACAGATGCCTGTCCTTAATGTATCTGATCCTTTTTCTTTCCCTTCCCTTCTTCATTCTTCTCCTTCCCACCGTCCTAAATCTCCCTTTTTTTTTTTTTTTTTTTAAATTCATGTTTGTAACACAGTTTACATTCTCTGTGGCTCATTGTTGCACACACAAGCCATGCCCCAAATCCTCCTACTCCTACAGTGGGTAGGCTTGTATACTTGCCATCCTTTGAGTCAGTATGTGTACCTGTGTGGGTGGAGGGGGTCCCAGGCGAACCCAGCACCTCGTAGACACTGATCAAGCACACTTTGTAGTGCAGAGCCGACTCTTTCCCTATGGTACATTTCCACAGGATCAGTCAGCCCTGTTGCTTAATTCCTTGGATGTTTTCCCATCTGGAATAGCCAGATGTGAACACTGTTGTAAGCTGTGGGAGGTCTTGAGTGCCTGCAGGGTCCTGCTGAGAGCTCCCTTGATGATGTGTCACCTGGTGGGGGTGACAGGTCTTCTCTGGCCTAGTGGTCAGCCTGCTTAGCTTTGCGCCTTTTATTCCCTCTTACTGACTGGGTTTGGGCAGATGTTCCTGAACCCGAAGCAGTGGGAAAGTCAGCGGGTACTTACTTCCATTTCCTTGTTCCTAGCCAGTCAGAAGTCCAGAGAGGAGAGACCGAAAGGCCTCAGCTAATGCGCGGAAGAGGAAGCACTCGCCCTCGCCTCCCCCGCCCACGCCCGCGGAATCGCGCAAGAAGAGCGGCAAAAAGGGGTAAGAGCGTGGCCGACTCGGGGCCTTGGCGTGTGCTCGGAGTTCTGCCGCACTGGACTTGTGGAGGAGTGTGTTGCTGTGACAGCTGGTACTTGTGGGATAGTTTTCTTGCCAGCATTTTACCTTGTATTTGTCTGGAGGCGCCTCAGATAGTGTGTCCCTCTGAAGGTCAGTCAGTGTATACTGAGAAGTGCAGCTGGTAAGGGTTCAGAGATCGTGTTCACCGTGGGAAGAGTCTCACGGCGCACACTGTGGCTCTTTCCTGGTCTGCACAGATTCCTTCAGACCTGTACATTGGTGCCGCAGGAGCCTTGCCGGAGCGAGGACTGTGGTCTCTGAGGGCAGAAAGGAGACTGCGAAAACGCTTGTGCAACACCTGGTCTAAAGTGAATAAGTGTCCTTATTAGTGAAATACTATACTTCATGATTTATTATTGCACATTAAATAGACTTGAAAATTTCAGGCTTGTGTCACTCAAAATATTTTTATACAGTTTTGCAAAGGTTATGTTTTTTGTTTTGTTTTGGTACTGGGAATTGAAGTCAGGACCTGTGCTTGCCAAACACGCACTTGTGCCCACTGAGCTATACCCCTGGCCCCTCATCCTTTGTTATACTTTTTGTTTGTAACTTTGCCTCACTCAAATGAGAGATGGCATAGAGTACTTAAGCTTGTATGTCTGGTTAATTTGAAAAGACTTTTTTTGGTACTGGGGATAGAACCCATGACCTCACACTTGCCTGGCAGGCGCTTATGTCATTGAGCTAAATTCCTGGCCCTGAAAAGACATTTTTTTATCATGCTGTATTTAACATAAACATAGGGAAATTTGTTTTATTCATCTTTTCTGCATCTTTTCTTTTAAAATATTTCACAAGGGTTGGGAATTTAGCTCAGCAGCATAAGTGCCTACCTGGCAAAGTGCAAGGTCTTGAGTTTGATTCCTACTACTAATAAAATAAAACAAAAATTTTTTTGGGGGGGGGTACCAGCAATCGAACTCATGACCGCGTGCTTACAAGGCAGATGCTTGTGCCACTGAGCTAAATCCCTGACCCAAAACAATATTTTGCCTCCCTGAAACCTTTAGGTTTTACGGGCTTTTAAAAATCATCGTGTAATTTTAATTTTGGAAAAAAATTTACCTTATGTACTTTTAGCCATGGCAGTTTATTGTTTAAAGAGATCTCTGGGAATTCTCTGTTTAGTGTGGGTCTTGACTGGCTAGCCTGCTGTCTCAGTCAACTTTTTCTCCATTCCCATGAGTGACTTAACATTCCTTTTTTTTTCTGTCTAATTTTGTCTTTTTTTTTTTTTTTGGTCTTTTTGAGAGCGTCTCACTATGCAGTTCAGGCTGGCCTTGAGCTCACTTTGTAGCCCAGGCTAGTCTAGAATTTGCAGTGATCCTCCTGCCTCAGCCTCCCCAGTGCTGGGATTATAGGTGTGAGGTACTGCACCTGGCCTTATTTTGTCTTTTTGAGACAGAGTCTCACTGTGTAGTTCAGACTGGCCTTGAACTCACTATGTAACTGACCTTGAATTTACAGCAATCCTGCCTCTGCCTCCCAAGTGCTAGGACTGCAGACATACCCTCCATCTGGCAATTATTATCTATTAGGACCCCAAACAAGTAACTTCTTTGCTTATATTTTAAAAACACCCCCCTCCCACACCCTACTGAGCCCAGGGCCTCACCCATGGTAGGCAGATGCTATACTACTGAGCCCTCTGGTTCTATTTATTTTTTATTTTGAGACAGTGTCTTACAAAATCTCTCAGTCTGGCCCTGAATTTGAAATTCTCTTACCTCAGCCTCTGAGGTGGTGGCATTATAGGTATGTATCACCTTGGCAGGGTTAGCTAGCCTTTCCTGTTTTTCCTGAAACCACCATGCCCTGCTGGTTGTTTGTTTGTTTGTTTGTTTGTTTGTTTGTTTGTTTGAGACAGAGTCTACCTGTATAGTTCAGACTGGTTTTGAACTCACTGTGTATCCCAGGCTGGCCTCAAACTTGTGGCAGTCCTCCTGTCAGTCTCCTGAGTTCCAGGATTACAGGCCCTGATCATCTGTGCATATTTCTTAACCACTTGGTTATCTCATCTTCCTTATATGCAATATTGGCTCTTGGTTTTTTTTTTTTGTCCAGGAATTGAACTCAGGAACTTGCGCTTCCCAGTACTGTACTGGTATTGTGCTGTTGAGCTATAGCCCCAGCCCTCAGTATTTCTTAAACCCAGTAGCTTTTTCTGTCCTTTTTTAGCTGGTTAGTTATGAGAAATATGTCTAGTTTGTTTGGTTACTATTTGGCTTTAAAAGTGACTCAGAGCATCGAGTATAACAATAATGAAGATAGTGCTTAGAAATCGTTTGTTGTAAGTAGCTATAATTGGTCTGCTTTGTATTTTATATGTTGTGCATTTTAGCCAAGCTAGTCTGTATGGGAAGCGCAGAAGTCAGAAAGAGGAAGATGAACAAGAAGATCTTACCAAGGACATGGAGGACCCAACACCGGTACCCAATATAGAGGAAGTGGTGCTCCCCAAAAATGGTTTGTAGTCTTTGTGAAATTACGCTCGTCATTTCATCTTGGGATTTTTTTTTCTTTTTTTTTTTTTTTTTTGAGTAAAGGTCTTGCTGTGCAGTTCAGGCTGGGCTTGAATTCACTGTAGCTCAGGCTGGCATCACTCCTCCTGAGTGCTGGGATTACAAGCGTGGGATAATTTATTCCTTGGTTTGTACTCTACTTCTCAACTTTCAAAATCAATAGATTCCCACTTTCAAGGTTAGCCCATTTGAAATTCTAGCTTTCCCAATTGTTTATCAAGCATGCTTGCTGTTCATTTATTGAGAAAATACATTGTTAGCAATTACTTAGCTTTAAAGTTGATGGCATTTTAAGACCAACAATTAATATTTATGTCAGAAACTTAAAAATTCAAATATAATTTAAATCTGTTTAAATCCCTAGGTATTGCTTTGTATGAATGAAAATGTGAAGAGTTCCAGTATTAAATTGTATAGATTAAGTATGCTAACTGTGTTGTTGATAATGTAAATTGTGTAGTGAAGCTCTTGGTTAGGAAGAACCAACATTGTGAAAATGGCTATACTCCCAAAACTGTTATACAGATTTAACACAATCCCAATCAAAATACCATTGACATACCTCACAGATCTAGAGAACACACTACTAAAATTCATTTGGAAACAGAAGAAACATAGAATAGCAAAGGCAATTCTAGGCAACAAAAGCAAGGCAGGAAGCATCTCAATTCCTGACTTGAAACAGTACTATAAAGCCACAGTGATAAAATCAGCTTGGTACTGGCAAAGAAATAGACCTGAGGATCAATGGAACAGATTAGAAGATGCAAGCACAACTACAGAGACACTCAGCCACCTGATATTTGACAAAGGGGCTAAATATGTCTACTGGAAGAAGGATAGTTTCTTTAATAAATGTTGTTGGAAAAATTGGCTCTCTACATGCCAAAGACTGAAACTAGATCCATGCATATCACCATGCACAAAACTAAAGTCTAAATGGATCAAAGACCTCAATATTAAAACAGAAACACTAAATCTACTGGAAGACAAGGTAGGTAGAAGTCTTGGAGACATAGGGGTAGGCAGAGAATTCATGAACCAAACGCAAACTGCACAGGAAACACTTCAGAGTATCAACAAATGGGATCTCACATTATTGAAAAGTTTCTGCACTTCAGAGGAAATCACCAACAGAGTGAAAAGAAAACCAACAGAGTGGGAAAGAATTTTAACCAGCCACCCCTCAGACAAAGGACTTGTGTCCAGAATATATAAAGAATTGAAAAACATCAAGCCCCCCAAATTCAAAGACCCTCCCCAAAAATGGGCATCTGAGATGAACACACAGTTCTCAGAGAAAGATATACAAATGGCAAATAAATACATGAAGAAATGTTCACCATCACTGGTCATTCAAGAAATGCAAATTAAAACAGCATTGAGATTCCACCTCACTCCGGAAAGAATAGCTGCCATCAAGAAATCAACTGATAACAAATGTTGGCGAGGCTGCGGGGGAAAAAGGAACACTGCTCCACTGTTGGTGGGAATGTAGACTGGTACAACCATTATGGAAATCCATATGGAGAATTCTCAGAAGACTAGGATTGGAAGCCCCATTCAATCCAGCTATCCCCCTCCTGGGTATTTTCCCCAAAGAACTGAAAAGTTCATATCACAGTGATATATGTGCACCCATGTTCATAGCTGCACAATTTGTGATAGCTAAATCCTGGAAACAGCCAAGATGCCCATCAACTGCAGAGTGGATGAAAAAGATGTGGCATTTTTATACAATGGAATATTACTCAGCTATAAAAGAGGATGATCTTGAGGCCTTCATAGGCAAATGGAGACAACTTGAGACTATCCTTATTAGTGAAATAAGAATCATATTTATAAATATCATATAGTGTCTCTAGTGTAAAAAGTAAATAACTACAAGTGTAATAAAACCAAAATGTGTAATTGCTATTGTAAAAAAGAGAGGAAAAGAAAGTGCTCTAAGGGATATAACTGCATGTATATTTGAGTGTGTAAAATAGATGACCATATTGCTGAATCTTTGTTGGATCTTTGAGCAAAACTGTTTGTAGTCTGACTGTTTGAATATTTACTATGTGCCCTTTAACTTTGTAACTTGAACAACTACATCCAGGCTGACAGTACATAATTTATAAATTACTGATTTCTTAGTGGGCCTCTTTCTCATTCTCCTTTTTCTTTCTTTCTTTTAGAATTCTGTATTGTTGCTACCCTTTTTTCTGGTTTTTTTTTTTTTTCTTCTCTTTAAATAAAATTTTAAAAATGTATAATTGCTATTGCAGTGAAGCTCAGAAAGTGCTGTAGATGTCCAAGGTTTATTTTTAATTGGCCATCACTTGTTTGTGCCCTTAGTGAACAAGTAATGAATTTTAAAAAATAAAGTCCAGTGTACTCCAAAAGTAAAAGACACTTGATGGGCATTTAGTTAATTTATCCCTTGTTACCACTCATACTTTGGTGAGAATAGCTCTGGAATAAGAGACCACATACGTCAGATGGTGATGTTACAGCTCTACTGCAAATCATAGAACTCTTTAGAGGGTAGATACACAGGAAGTAAAAATGAAGTCATTAAGGTGGATTTTTTTTTTTTTAATTACTGATATAAGATTTTAGGAAAAGTTAGAACTTTATTTGGTCTGAAGTCAAATGACAATTTTTATTCAATGTGGTATAAAATGAAGGAAACCCTTGAACTTTGTAAGGAACCTTTTTTTAATTATTATTATTTTTGGCTTTTTGAGACAGGGTCTCTCACTGTCCAGTTCTGGCTGGCTTTGAGCTCACTTTGTAGCCCAGGTGGGTCTCAAGTTTGCGACAGTTCTCCTCCCTCAGGCCTCTTGAGTGCTGACATTAGGGGTGTGTGCTACCATGCCTGTCTTTTGAATCTTTTTTGTTTCTTTCTGTGGGCAGTAAAAATTTAAAAACTAAAAAGAAATAGAGTTTCCAAGATTTAGAGTAAGATGTATATAAAGTATGTAACTATCTTGATCTAAATTTTATGCAAGGACAGAAAAGAATTTAGGTAAACAGTACCATTAGGCATTGAGAGTTGTGGAGAAATTTTAAAGTGTAAGAAACTTTTGGAATTTGATTAATGCAAAAATTGAATAAGTTTCAAATGTAAAAGGGATCTATAGATGAAAATAAGAGGAGAACGAATAGATTAGGAGGCTCTGAAAATAGATGACAGGAGAATGAAAGATGGAGCACTGATGCTCTATGGTTCTCTGTGTGTTTGTGTTCAGCTCAGTGGCAGAGCACATACTCATGCTCCTTAAGGGTGTACTGGTTCCATTCCTAAGGACTGTATCCTCATGAGCTCATTTATCTCCCAAAGGGTTCACCTGCAAATACCATCCTATTAGATTGGGGTCCAACAAATGATATTCAGTCCATTACTATATCTGTAGCATATAAAATCTGTTTAAAATGATTCGTCTAGTTGAACTCACCACTTTTTTTTTTTTTTTGTACCGGGGATCGAACTGATGACCTTGCACTTGTCAGGTAGGCGCTTATGCCACTGAGCTAAATCCCCAGCCCCTCATCTAGTTGAACTAAAAAAGCAGTTTACTAGAATGTAATTTGGTTCATGCCCTCTTGTCTTTTTGATGTTTGTGTATATTTTACTTCAGATGTGGTGCCATCCCAACAACATGTTCATAGTTCCTTTTTTCCTTTAAATAGTCTGGTGTCCTAGCCATGGTGGCTACACCTATAATCCTAGCACTAGGGAGGCTGAGGCAGAACAATCATCATGAGTTTGAGGCCAGCCTGGCCTACATAATGAATTCACAGCCAGCCTGCACTACAAAGTGAGACCTTTTCTCAAAACAAAGTAAAACAAAACTAGTTAATTGTGTTTTTAGGAATTTAGTTACAGAAAAATACCCATTTCTTCCAAAATAGTGTTTATTCCTAAAAATCATTATATTATAAAAAGTTGGGCAATAAAAACTTCCAATGTACCAATATATTTTTAAGTTGATCTGAGAGAAAAAAATTAAAGAACTATTCAAAAGATTTAAGTGAAAGAGCTATGAAAATGATAGTACCCCAAGAGATAACTAACTAAACTAGAAGTTGGTGCTAATTAATATAATCTGGTTTTGATACAGGAATGGCTGAAGCAACCAGGAATGGCCACTTCTAAAACAGATCCGTGGTTTTTTGTTCAGGTCATTTTTGGTTAATTTAGCGTTGCTCATTACTAGGAAAAGATCAGACTATTCCATAAATACTTAATGTTCTTCTCTGTATCATACATAGGAATTTAAATTTTGTGAATAAAAAAAAAACTATAAAATGAAACTTCAGGTCCTCGTAGTTCAAATAGGTATTAGCCTAGCAGAAAATATTCATTTAATAAGCAAATGATAGAATATCAAATTCTAAATCTGATAGACTGTAAGTCAGAGTCTTACCTGCTAGTAATTTATCAGCAGTACATAGCCCATCAGTGTGTGAAGAGATGGCCAGCTTCTCAGCCTGTGATGGTTTGCAGGACTTACACGGTAGATGGCAAAATATAAATGTTTTGAGAACATGGCTACTCTCAAACACTTGGAGGAATCCCAATTGATGTGGCCCCTTAACAGAGTTTGACTGTGTCTATTAAAGTTTAAAATGTGTACAAGTTATAATAGGAGTTTTAATATCCATGGATAACTGCATGTGCAGACAATGATAAAAGAATGGTGTCTACAGAATAGGAACTGTTGAAAATAAGCTTAGTTGTCTTCAATGTAGGGCTAGTTAAGTTACGGTCTACCCATTGGTACAGTGGACATACAGTAATGAAGGAAATGTAGTTTTAAACTCTACCTAAAATGGTCACAGAGGCATACTGTTACATTAGAAAAAGCAAGTATTAAGAAATAAGCACAATATCAATAACATTTCTATAACTTAAATACATCAGTTAAAAAAAACAGTTGATCTTTCAGCATCTCTGTGGGTATGTAAAGGATATCAGATCTTCCTTTTTGATCTGTCTGAATTAATAGCACAGAAATGAGAATCAATGCAAACGCACAAAAAGCTTTGGGAGGAGGGGCTCAGAAGTTCTTGTTGTCATATGAATATATCTGTTTCTGTAATGAAAATATATTGCTGGTGAAGTAAGTAATTAGAAAACAGTCCTTAAAAGTTCATGTTTTGCAGCTGGGCTTGTGGGTTTTGCAGGAAGGTAAGTAGTGAGGTATGTTGGAGACACACAGTAAGATGCATCCGGTTTTTGATCATGTTCTTTTCTGTTTTCTTCTTAAAAATAAGCATGTTTCTGTTTTGTCTTCTAGTAAACCCAAAGAAAGATAGTGAAAATACACCTGTTAAAGGAGGAACTGTAGCCGATCTAGGTAAACACAGTATCCAGTTGTCTATTTTTTCTTGAATATATCATCTCCTGTGATACTCCTATATTTCCTGAGAATTGTTGCTTTCAATTTCTGTGCTTTCCCCCACCAAATCCTCTGGCTACCTTAATTATCATCACAATTCTGTTGCTACCATGTTAACAGAGTTAATTTCTGTGATCTTTTGTTTACATCCTTAGTAGTTCTCCTTCAGGGAGAGTATTTTTCTACAAACTTAGAGTTGTAATGTTTTACTCAAACTTGAATACCTGAGTTCTAAATAAATCTTTTCTTTTGCAGTCTTCCTGAAACATTTGTTTTATAACATCACTCGGGGCTGGGAATTTAGCTCAGTGGCCTAAGCACCTGCCTGGCAAGAGTGAGGTCATGAGTTTGATCCCTGGTTAACCACCCCATTCCCAAAAAAACCCTAACATACATGCAGGTTTTGAATCTTTTCAAAAATTTAATAATTTTTGTGTTCTGTTTTGTTATTTTGGACACAAGGTCTCACTATAATAGTGCAGGCTGGCCTTGAGTTCCAGAGTGACCTTGAACTCAGAGAAGCTTTTGCCTCAGCCTCCCCAGTATCGGAAATACAGTTGTGCACCACTTTGGCTGGCTGTATTTGAATCTTTAGAACAAAAATCTTTTGACTGATAATAATTTGTGAGTCAAATTGTATCTAAGCAGTATAAAATGAGAATGATATTGTCCTTTTTAGTACCCATGGGGGACTGGTGTCATGACTCCTGTGCATACCAAAGTCCTTGGATCCTATGTCCTTTGTAAAAGATGATACACAGTTTCATATGCTTTCTGCACATCTGCCAATGATTTGATACTTTAAATCATTTTAGATGACTGAACTATCTAATACAATACCATGTATATAAGTTGGGGTGCTGTATTGCATGCCTTACTCAAAAATGGCCTCTATGACCTGAAAATACGGGGTTTGGGTTTTTTTTTTTTTTTGTATTATTTGTATAACATTTTGAGCACGTTTGTAATTCATGCATATAGTAGGCCTTCTGTAGCCAAAAGTTCTGCATACAAGGATTCAGTCAGCTGCACATAGAAAAGATACTTTAAGAAGCCTTTAGTGGTCATCTGGAGACTTCTGTTTCCACTTCTCTCCATCTCCCAATTGGGTATGCCGCTTTAATTTTTTTTTTTAACATAATCCCTTATACGAACTGTTATCAAAACAAAAATAAAATCACCCACCAACACACACTGGTACTATTGATTCTTTTTTGCATTGATTCTTTTTTGTCTTTTTGAGACAGGATCTCATAATGTAGTTCAGGCTGGTCTTGAGCTCACTTTGTAGCCCAGGCTGGTGTCAAACTCACAATGATCCTTCTGCCTCAGCCTCCCAAGTGCTGGGATTACAGGCATGTGCCATCATGCCTGGCTGCATGGATTCTTGATGGCGTATAGGATTGGGTGTTTGGAAGAGTCTTTCTACTTCATTTTAGTAAATGCACATGTCTCTGATCTTAGCTAACTAGGAGTCTAAAGCAGGATGTTTATATGTTTGAGGCTACTGTGGGAAAAGTACTAAGACCTTGTCTCACATATAAAAGGAGCTGAGAATATAGCTCAGTGATAAGAATGCTTGTGTAGTATATGTAAGTTTCTGGACACAGTGCCCATACTGTAGTGAATAAATATATACATAAATCCATCCTGAGTTTCTGTGTTTCCTGACTTATGCCCCTGGCAGTGTGTGTTGGTGGGTGATTTTATTTTTGTTTTGATAATAGTTGGTATAAAGGAAGTATTATGTAAAAAAAAAATTAAAAAGATACCATCAGAACATTCTTCTTGTTCTAACACCATTAATGGAATCTAGACCTTGAATAGGTCTTTAATTACATTATCCATAAATTTATGTCATCTATTCTATAATGATACTTAGTTACCGAATCAGTAGCAATGCAAAAGTTAATTATATGCTGTCTTCTCTTTTGTATTCCCAATAAAGTGATAGAGTGCAAGGTTAAAACTCAATGCAATTTACTGGGATACTTTGCTAAACAGAGTGACAATTTAAGGATGTTTTTTGAAAAGGAATCAATCTGTAACTGGGATAGAGTGGAAAATTTTAGTTCAGCTGAGGTAATCAAGGAAGTTAAATGGAAACCAATTTTAAGGAAGAACTAATGGGCCTCAAGTAGAAGGAAGTTTTGAGTAGGAGGTATAATAGGATGCCTCATCTCCAAATTTCTGTTACTATTTAATTTTTTTCCCTTTGCTTTGTTTAACAATTTATGTGGTACTGTTCAGAAGTCTTTTTTTTTTTTTTTTTTTGTCTTTGTGAGACCAAGTCTCACTATTTCGTTCAGGCTGGCCTTGAACTTACTTTGTAGCCCAGGCTGACCCCGAACTCACAGAGATCCTCCTGCCTCAACCTCCAGAGTGCTGGGACTACAGCTGTGCACCACACCTGGCCTTCCTTTCAGTAGTCTTGTGGCTAAAGATGCTGGTTAGTCACAGCCAGAGAGAGTCTTTGAATTTGAAATTGTCATCCTGAGCTTTCATCTTGACATTTGACTGAGCTAGAGAGATTCAGAATTCAGGTCAGCATGGCCCGAGCACCCTCTCTGCAAAAAGTAAATAAATTTAAAAAAAATAAAGAGGAAGAGAATCTCTATTGACTATTACCTTTTTAGGAGTATGCGTCTGTCTTATTAATGTGTTAATTTCCAACAGATACTGAGACTACCGCAGGAACAAAAACTCATTAAAATTACTTTTCTAGCAGAGATGCTTAAAAATTGGTTATCCTGTGGCATACTTACATCCAGTGGAAAGAAATATTTTCTGGCCCCCCTTACCTAGGTTTCTTTCTCTTGGTTAGCTTGATAGAAAGAAAATAGGTCCTGTTTGCAGTGCTGTGTGGCATCTTTTAGTAACTGGTGCTGTGCTCTTCTGTACTCTTTGAGTTCCTTTGCTGTGACTTGTTGCTACATCACACATGTGGCTTTCAGTCTCCATCTCTATTCCTCGGTGCTGCCGGTATCTTTTGAGTACAAGTGTTATTGCTGTTTACCGTTAAGCCATGTTGGCCCTGATTGCTGGTCAGGAAAATGAGATTGGAGCAATTCGGTGGCCTCTTCCCAGATATTCTGTGGTTAAGTGGCAAGGTCCTCCTTGTGCAGGTCCTGGCTCTGTTTCCTGATAGTGCTTTATTTTACATTCCTGTGCTCTGCTGACATGGAGAGTGCCCCCTTTTCTCAGCTCCCTGCCCCTTCATGGCGGCCTTATTCCAGTTTTCTGTGAGGTCTCCATGGCTACCCCACTGGAGGCACTTGGTCTGGCTGCTTCCCTCATACTGGATGCTCTCCTGTCTACTGGTCATGTGCCAGTTGAAATGTCACCTTTCCAGAGAGGCTTCTCTCTTCACATGCTCTGAAGGGTCTTCATTCTTTTTTTTTTTTTTGTACCGGAAATTGAACTCAGGATCAAATGCTTGCCAGGCAGGCACTCCACCGCTCATCCATAACCCTGGTCCAGTTGGTTCACTTTTAAGATGTGGTACAGTTTTGTTCAATCCCGTATGCCTCCTAGTTGGTGTATAAATGTCATTAGGCAGGTTCCTTATTCTGAGCCTCACTGTGGTCTTTACGTTGGGTCATGACTGACCAGCCAAAGGCTCTGTCTGAGTTTTTGTAAGGGTGAGGGTGCTGCTATCCCATTGGGATCCTGCATATGCTTTAACTGAGGAATGGAGTTTTCAGTACCGGGCCTGCTAGTAGGTATTCCGTGCTTTCTGGTATGTGTGCTCTGTAATTCATTTTGCCATCGTAGCTCAGAGGTAGCCAGAAGTACATGCAAGCATACAAATATGCTGTCCTAATAAAACAGTGGACATGAATTTTGAATTTCATGTACTTTTTTGTATCATAAAATATTCTTTTGCTTTCCTCTTCAACCATTTTAAAAATGTAAAAGTCATTTTTTATTTACAGATATGTTTAGGGTCCCCAAGAGCACCCCATATTTAGAGATTGTCTAAGAAGACCTGTGAATGGGATTTTGCTTGTAGTTGTGCTCACAGCTCTCAGTTATGATCGGTCCAATGGGTTCTGGGCGCAGGCTTTCTCATACTCTTCCCTGTACTGTTCCAGTTTTAGTATGTGGCTGCCTGGAGGAGCACTTTCTCACACTCTTCCCATACCAGGGCACAGTGGGCACTGCTCCCCAGCAGCGAAAGTGCAGCATTTCTGCCAAGTAAGCCTAGGAGGTGTCTACACTCAGGACTCATCGCAGGTCTGGGTGTTACCTGGTTTCATTGCTGATCAAGGTAGCTTGTGCACAGGATCACCTTCAGAAGGAAGGTGAATATTTATCAACCTGTTTGCCTGAACACTTGGGTACAGCGGGCCCACCCTTATTAGCAGTGAATTGTTGGTAGAACTGTTAAATGTTACAGGAACTGCGTATGGTAATTATTTGTTCTGTAACCTCATATGCTGTCTACATTGATACTTTTGGTTTTTGGTACTGGGAATCAAAATCATGATCCTGCACTTATCAGGCAAGTGTTTGAGCCACTGAGCTAAATCCCTGGCCCTACATTGGCACTTTTGCTTTTTACTCTGGAAATCAGCTGCCTCATTTCCAGTTTATGTAGGTTTTTCTCTTGTGCTACCTGAGAGTAGCATTTGGATGTTAGAATTGCCTATTCTTAAAAGGCAGATCTTTGTAGGGATTCATTTCCTTCCTTCTCTTTCTCCTTCCTTTTTTCTTTCCTCAATTCCTCAGTAACCCAAAACATTGCTTTGTTTTACACTTTTTTGTTGTTGTTGTTACTGGTGGAACTCACAACCTAGCGCTTGTCAGGCAGGCGCTTACACAACTGAGCTAAATCCCCGAACCCTGTTTTACCAATTCTTAGGAAACAAAAGGCCTCACCAAGACCCTTACCTGTTGTTAAGGATGATCACCACTATGATATTAGCTCAAGTAGTAATTAAATTAATTATAAACTTATTACTGAAAATTTTACATTACCTTAACTTTGAATTTCTACCACCTCTGTATTTCTGTGTGAAATTATAGTTTGCTAAGATGTTCAGGGTAGCTGTGTTTTAATAGTGCTTTTTTTGGTTGGGCTTCTCTCTCTGTTAGCAGTTTTTAGACTAGGAAGACTTCAGATAACCTGCACGGCAATTGCTTGTTTTTAAATCCCATGTTTTGATTTTGCAGATGAGCAGGATGAAGAAACTGTTACAACAGGAGGAAAGGTAAATATTTAGACCTGGCATAAGAACATATTCTCTGGGTCCTGTGTACAAAGCAGAAATACTGAACTCAAAATGTCCTAAGAAATTTTGAGGCTCATTTGATTTGAATTTTCCTCCCTCTCTCCCAGGCTCAGGCAATCCTCCTGCTTCAGCTTCCTCAGTGGCTGGGACTACAAGTACAAGCCACCACGCCCAGCTCAGTCTTATGTTTAATTCTCTCCCAGAGTAGCTAGTTGTCTTCCTAAGTCTCTAAAGTGTTGAGAGGAATCTTCTCAGGTGATGTCCTTCACGTGATAGTTTCTTGTTCCACAGCTCCTTGGGTACAGAGCTGACTACACTGTTCAGGTGCTGTTGGACAGTGCAGATGAGCAGGGACTGTGGCTGGCCTTGATGTTTCTCACTTTTTTGACCTAACTTTAGTTCACAGCTAATGTAGACCTCAAATTATGCTTTGGCCCTTTCCCAAGGCTTTTACTTAGATCTTATTTCAGCATTTCTGCTATACAAGACCCAGCAATCATCACGTCGTCAGAAAGTGTTAGGTGTGAGGCAGAGATTGACTTCTGCTTCTTGTGAATAAGTGCCCCATTATTTCAGTATTGCTCCCCTGTGTCATGGAATTGACCCCTGGCTTTCTGGGAAAGTTTCCTTAATATGCTGAAAAGGGTTACATTTCTTCTCTTTATTTGTTATAGTAATGCCCCAGACTGACATTTACCAGTGTGTCATATACATTCAGGGAATGAACAAAGATTTCCAGAGAAAATATTTCACCAATTTTTTTTTTTTAAGCTATTCTTTTTCCAAAGCTGGGAATTGAACCCAGAGCTTCATACACTGAGCCAAACTCACAGCACTCACCAAATTCGTATGCATTTTGTTTCTTCCCTGTATTATGAGGGGTTTTTTTGTTTTTTTTTTTGGTCTTTGAGACAGAGCTTCTTGATGCAGTTTAGGCTGGCTTTGAACTCACTTTGTAGCCCAGGCTGGCCTCAAACTTGCAGTGATGCTCCTGCTTCAACTTCCCGAGTGCCGGGATTACAGGCGTGTGCCATCATGTCCATGGTTTTTCTTTTCCCCTGTAAAATCAAACTTCTCTAGCTGAAAAGTACTCATTAATAAACATGACTTTTATAAAAAGATGTCATTATACAGGGCAAACGGAGAACAAAATAGAAAGGCAAAACAACCTGTAAGATTTTTCAAATACCAAAGATAGGTTTGAATCCATATGAGCCATGTTGTATAACTTAAATTTAAAAGAATTAGAGATATTTTTCTAGTGTCTTGTCCTATAGTACTTTGTCATCAGTTTTTCTTTTTGTAAGATTAAACAATAAGAAGGCCACAGTTGAAAGGTTTGTAGCCTTACCTGTACAAAACTAGAAAACATCTGGATGTTAAAAAATTGTTTCCTCCATGGCATGTTGCCCTACACCTATAATCTTAGCTACTTAGAAGGGTGAGGCAGGAGGAGGATCTCAAGTTGAGGCATTCAGATAGGCAGGAACCTAAAAGTAAAAAAGGACAGGGGATGTAGCTAGGTGGCAGAGTATTTTCCTAGCATAGGCCGAAAACAGCACTGTATAGTATTTCTGATAAAAACGTTCACTTAAAATCTAGTTATGAAGAGTCAATCAGATAAAAACTTTAAAATACTCTTTTTTGTTGTTTTGAGACAGGGTCTTGCTGTTTAATTCAGGCTGCCCTCTAATTTGTGGCAAGCCTCAGCCTCCTGAGTATTGAGATTACAGCCATGTGCTATCATACCTGCTTAAGATTTTAAAATACTCTTATTTGAGATGATTGGTCTAGATTTGTTAAAATACTTAATATCCTGAAATGTCCAAGGAAGAGGGAGATTAAAAGATTTCACATTACATATGGTATTCATATTTCTTACATTTTAGATTGAGATGGTTTTAGGACCACTGAACCTGTTGGAATATAAACCATAATTAGCAGTATTATTTAAGAGTAGTTTTTCGTTTATATCATGTTGTTTTTTTGATTCAAGGAATTTTTTAATTATTGTACTAGTAAAACAATTATTAGATTTCTATAAATGAAATAAAAATCAGCTAATTTTTAGTAATCAGAGTGCTTACAAGTACAGGCCCTCCAGCTGGGCTTCCTGAATTTGCCTTGTTTGTAATTTATTAGCTGGGGGATCATTTCCTCTCCCATGAGTTGTGTGGTGGTAAGGAGTATTGAGTAGTGTACAAAAGACTTAGTACCTGGTGCTCAGTGTTTAGAGGGGCAGCAGCCTTGTCACTGTGCCTTGTGGTATGCTTGGCCTCCTTGTAAGTGAATGGAGCAGGGATTTAGGTTTGTGACCTGGGATTAGGTAAAACTGGGCAAGTAAGAAGTTACTGTGGAAAGAGATTTGGGCCATAAAGCCCAATTCTTGATTACAGAAACTGCCTTTCTTCAATTAATTTGCTAGTTAATCTTAGGAGGTACTTGTCTTTGGTTCTTTCACCTATAAAAAGAAGAAATAAAGTCTATTTCAACTGCCTGCTTTGTACATTAAAAGGTATGAAATGTTTTTACTTCAAAATTGTTTTTTGGTCCCTGAAATTGAATCACCTGCTCCCTTAGGTGATTTGACCTAATACTGAAGTGTTGTGTGCTCATCTCTATAGTTCTTTCCCTGAACTTTGGCTTCTTTTCTGTAGGAAGATGAAGATCCTAGCAAAGGGGATCAGGGTCGGTCGGTTGACCCTGGTGAAGATAATGTCACCGAGCAAACCAATCACATTATTATTCCCAGCTACGCCTCGTGGTTTGATTATAACTGGTGAGTGGGCTGCCTGTCCCGTAAGCATGGAACTGAGTCCTGGGAGCACTGCCCTTTGAGTCGGTGTCTGTCACTTAGCCCAAGTCCCTTGGCAATGATTGGTGTCTCTGTGTTCTCTAAAATCATTTAAGGATGAAAATTGTAATTTAGGGTTAAAATTTTTTCTAATCTTTAACTCAAAAAATTTAAATTTAGATATAATTAAGAGAGGCAAATGCTTGAGTAATAAATAATTATATTGATATTTATTGTGTGGTTTTAGAATGTTAAATGGGTTAACCAAAAATCATTCTCACTATCCTGTAATTTCCTTCCTTCGTTCTTCCTTCCTTCCATCCATCCATCCATCCATCCATCCATCATTTGTCTGTCTTTAGTACTAGGGGGCTGAACTCAGGGCCTTTGCAGTCCTTTTCCAAAACAGGACCTCACTAAGTCCCTAAATTGCCTGGCCTGGACTTCAATTTTTAAATCTGGAGATTCAGTCTCCCTGCCTCTCAGCCTCAAGCTATTTTTTACCTGTTTATTTGGAGACAGTTTCTGTTAGTATAGTCCAGACTAAACTCACACTCACTGATTTATCCCATGCTGGCTTAACTGGCATTACAGGTATACTGTATGCCACCACATGTAGCTGTAATTATATTTTAAGCAGTAACATTTTAACCTGAGGAAGGTTTTAAAAAATAAACCCTCACATGTAGAAAAAAAGATGCAAGAAAACAGACCTCCTTAGATCTCTCTGTCATTTGCAGCAACCATTTAACATCCTGGAGAATGGTTGGAAACAGTGAATCTTGGACACTGTGTTTTTGAATGCTTAACAGTGTGTCTATTTAGTTTTAGGCTGTTTGTTTGTTTTAATACAGGTACCAAATTTTGCCTGTCCTTTCCTCATTGTTAGCTTCTTAAACATAACTTCACAAAGGGTCTGTACTTCAGTGATACTATTATTCAAACCTTGTGGTTTATTTTTCACCTGCTCTTAATGACTGTTATATTATTCTTTAATGATAAGTGCTATTTTTAATGTTACCTATATATGTCCAGAAGTCTTATAAATATTGTTTATTTACATATTTATTTTTGATTGTGCTGAGTGTCAAATCAGGGCCTCAGGTTGTATGGAAAAACATTCTGCCATTGAACCAGCCTTTTGTAAAATTCTTTGCTTGACAATTTAAAATAATGTAGTAGGGCTGGAGCTGACTATAGTGGCTCACGCCTGTAATCCCAGCACTTGGAAGGCTTAGACGGGGATCATTACAAGTTTCAGACCAACCTGGGCTACAGTGAACTCAAGGCTCACTGAACTGTGTAGCGAAACCCTATCTGAAAAAGAAGAAAAAAAAAAAACATAGTAGGGCTGTTTATATAGTTCAGCGGCAAAGTGCCCGCCTATCAAATGTGAGGTCCTTAGATTGATTCCTAGTACCAATAAAATAATATAGTAGATGATTTACTTGAGCTGTCAGCTTAGTTTTGTCCAGGAACAAGATATGGCTCATATACTGACTTCTGCATGCCTTGGAAACTAACTGAGTGCTATTGCAAATGGTTTTAATAAATGCAAGCTGAGATACAGTAGCTATCTAACTCTTAGGTAAAAATCATTTTTCCAGGCGGAGGATTTAGCTCAGCAGCATAAGCGCCTACCTTGCAAGCACACAGTTGTGAGTTCATTCCCCAGTACCAAAAAATAAAAAAAAATAAAAATCATTTTTCATTACATTCACATAGAAATATTTTTAAAAATTTGAAAAGTATCTTGTTATTTGTAATTACTTGTTTAACTTTCAAAAATTTTTGAACTAAACCTGGCATGGCGGCACATACATGTAATCTCAGGAAATGGGAAACTGAGGCAGGAGGGTTGCAGTGAGTTCAAGGCCAGTCTGGGCTACGTAGCAAGTTCAAGGACAGCCTAAACTACACAGTGAGACCCTGTCTCAAAAAAAATTTTTTTTAACTCATGTCTTTGTTTCTCTTCCTTAGCAAGATTGTATTTCTGAAGTTATATGAAACCTTTTCATAACTTACTGTAATTTATAGAAATACTGATTAATGTATGACATGCTTAATAGTAATTTGCTTTTTCAAAACATTTTGCCTTCAGGTGGCTTTTGCTAAATATTTTTATTCCAAAGTAGTACAATTTTGTTACCTTAAGTTTAACAGACTTTCGGAACACACTAGCAGAATAGTTTAAAATGACTTTTGTCAGATGGACATGGTAGTACACACCTGTAATTCCATGACTCAGGAGGTTGAGGCAGAAAGATCATTGCAAATTTGAAACCATCCTGGGTTACATAAAGAGCTCAAGACCAGCCTGAACTGCATAGCAAGACCCTGTCTCAAAAAGACCAAAACAAAGCAAAACAAAAAAAAACTTGTGTGAAGAACTAGTTTTCTTTAGCTCTAAAATTAGAAAAAGGAAAATGTGTAGCAGTATTAGGGTTTTATAGGTTACAGGAACACTTTGGTTTGTGTGATCGCCTTTGCCTATCACAGCCTGTGTTGTGAGACTTGGTACAGAGGTGTTGGCTGTGTACATGGAGCTGCCTTATGGATGAGATTACTGCAGCCTTGCACAGATGGATCAAGGTTCAGAGTTGATGATCGGACTTAGACTCTGATTTTCCATGTCCTACTTTCTCCTTCCACTATTTGTACTTCGTGAATGTGTCCCATTCTCAACACCTGAGGAATTAGCTGCAGCAACTTCAAAGCTTTTGAGAAAATGCTTGGTAATAGAAATTCTTATGCGTTTTACATTTTGGTGGGCTCCTCCAAACCTATAATAATGAAAACAATGGGAATTATATTAGAACTATAGTGTGTTATTTGTTGCTAACAACTAGTAATAAGCTTGAAGTAATTTTATGTATGTGTACATAGCATTAATTTGTCTTAGAGATTATCTTTCTAGTGTTTTCATATTTCAGTGTATATACAGTATTTGGCAGTACAAATCCAGTCAGATATGGATGTTAGGAAGCGATAGAAGAGTGAGTAGGTGGTGCTGCCTGTGCAATCAGCCCTTGGTGTCTGCAGAGCACTGCTTCTGGGATGCGCCACTTGGTTGGAGCCCTCAGATGCTATAGTCTCTTAGAGAAAACTGACGCACAAATTACACACTGAGCCCCATAGCCCAAGCCCCCTCCCCACCTTTTTTTGAGACAGGGTTTCATTAAGTTGCCAGCTTACCCAGTCTGGGCTTGAACTTGCAATTCTTCTGGCCCAGCCTTCCATATATTTGAAGTTATCTTTGGGTTACTTGTAAACACCCTACACAATGCAAATGCTTTATAAATGGCTTGCATGAACTATCTACAGTTGTGGAAAGAAGGACAAGAAAAATATCTGCACATGTTGCTGGGAATTAAGTTCCAGGGCCTCAA
>PVLA01001062.1:310694-410399 GCA_004027455.1 Hydrochoerus hydrochaeris
GTACTCAGGTATTACATATCCTGAATATGTTCTCAGAAACTGAAGTGGTGCCAAGAAAAAGCTTCAGTTAGTATCTGAATCGTTGTATAGTGGTGGGAGCATACCTGTAATCCCATCTCTCAGGAGGCTGGGGTAGGAGGATTGTTACAAGCTTGAGGTCAGCCTGGACAATGCCACAAAGCAAGGCCCTGTCTCAAAAAAAAAAAAAAAAAAAAAAGGAAACCCCCCACCATTTTATGGGTAACACATGAATGTCTTCAGGCCTGGTCATTTTATGTGTTTTCTACTGTGCAATTGACTTGTAACATTTTATGACATTACCAAATATTTTTATATGAAAACTGTAATTAATCCTGTGCAGTTGATGAGTGTTTACTGCAGGGTTTTTGAGGTCGGGACAAAGGCATGTTGATGTTAAAGAGTCTAAGTAGCTGATTGTCCCAAACCACATCTTGTAGTCGGTCCTTTCAACAATTTGTTGCAGTACTGACTACTGTGATTTTTGTTAGCCAATTTCCAAAGAACTGTTTTGTGACTTTTAGTCTAATCATGATATGTTATGACAAGAAAATAATAAAATAGGTTTTAATTTATTGATAGAACTTTTGAGTGTGGTTATGGAAATAGAGAAACTACTTCAGTAAGTATTGGGGGTAAAAAGGGAAAAGGTTTTTTGACTTTATTATAGCCTTCTAATGCTGAGGAGGAGCTTGTCTACTCCTGTTAATTTTGGCAAGTAGTGCCCAGTTGTTGCATTTATCAGTTTTACTTTGAAAATCAAACAGTTGTAACCCACATTGTGAGATATTAGTAGGTATGGGGGATCCTGGCTGTAATTCTAGCTGCTCAGGAGGCTGAGGCAGGAGAACCAAAGCCAGCCAGGACCACTTTGACAGACCCTGCTTCAAAATAAGGCACATGCTGCAGTTCCAGCTCCTTGGGAGGCTGAGATTGGAGGATTGCAAAGTTGAGAATTTTAGGCCACCCTGAGTAGTTTAGCAAGACCCTGTCTGAAAATAAAAAGGACTAGACATGTAACTCAGTGGTGGGATGTTGCCTAGTACGCTTGGGCTTGGTCTCCAGTACTATTAAAAGAAAAAAAAAAAAAAAAGCCAGGAATGGTGGTGCACTCCTGTAATCCCTGAGCTAGCAAGGCCACCAGGAGAATCACTATGAGTTTCAGGCCAGCCTGGCTACAACGGAAATTCTGTCTCAAAAAAAAGGCAGCAAAGATGGAAGGGTTAAGATTTCATTACTTTTCAAAAAAGACTCAATCTTTTTCCTTTCTTTTCCCAGTATTCATGTGATTGAACGGCGTGCACTTCCTGAGTTTTTCAATGGAAAAAATAAATCCAAGACTCCAGAAATGTAAGTCTCACACTTTATGTAACTTTTGTTCATGACAGGCATTCTTGAAGCACACTTCTGAGTTTGCTTTTGCTGGGTTTTGAAAGTTAGCCAATATTTCAGTCCATTGAGAACATTGTTCATAACTCAGTTGTACAGGTTGTTTGTTTGTTTTGAGACAGGGTCTTGCTATGTAGTCTAGGCTAGCTTTAAACTCACTCTGTAGCCCAAGCTGCCCTTAAATTTGCAGTGATCCTCCTGCCTCAGCTGCCTGAGTGTTGGAATTACATGTGTGCACCACCATGTGTGGCTTTTGCACAGGATTTTTTACCTCAAAGGAAATTGTAGTGTTTTTTTTTCTCTTCCTAAACCTTGAGTTATATTCATATCTCCATACTTTTAATAAGTTAAAGACAAAATTAAGTAAAGGGTGTTTTCTCCTGACAGCTTCTGACATGTGTTCATGTATGAATTTGTGTACAATAATCCAGGAGAAAATGCAATGTTAGCTTTTATCTCCATAATAAAAGCATGTTAGGTATGGGGGCACAGATGCATCCGAGTGGAGCTTAACAGCATAAAGCATGGTTGTACTTTTGCATTGGAAATAGACAAACTTTGCTAGCAAAAATTCTTGTCTTTTCCTCGTCATCCATTGGCCTATACTTCAGGAAGTGTAAATCACCACTTGTACCATAAATGCCATTTACTGTGTCCTCATTACTGTTCCGTATGGATCTGGCATCTAGTTCCTACATGTGACTGGACAAGTAAGTAGATGGCTTAATGCTTAAGTTGTTAAGGCATTTGACTTACAATTTTCCACATGAAACACCTAACATAGATAATTTAATGATAAATATTTTCTGCTCTTACGTTTATCCATGCTAGTTACAAATTCTAGTTTCTAATGTCAAAAATCATTTTAAGAGCTTCCTAAAACCAGAATCACAGATCTGGTATAAGAAACGTTAATATTTTTTCTGCCTACTTAAATGTGGTAAATTCTTTAGCTAATTTGCCTATTGTATTTGTAAATATTTAGGGTTTTGTAGTCTTTTCTTCAAAAGCATCCTTTTACATTGTAGCCCATTTCACTGTGTTCGTTCACCCTCTGGTGCTTGTGTGCCCACCTGGCTCTTGGGACCCTTTCTGCTCAGGGTGTGCTTTCTGCTGTGTCAGAGAGCTCGGGCTGCCAGGTGCTTTTACTCCTGTGCCAGGCACTTGTGCTAGATTTCATCTCACAGCGTTTGAAGATTTTATAACAAGAAT
Source organism: Hydrochoerus hydrochaeris (assembly GCA_004027455.1). Classification (NCBI taxonomy): domain Eukaryota; kingdom Metazoa; phylum Chordata; class Mammalia; order Rodentia; family Hydrochaeridae; genus Hydrochoerus; species Hydrochoerus hydrochaeris. The sequence continues at coordinate 313,314 of PVLA01001062.1, forward strand.
GCTTGGGTAGACTGTGGAAATTGTGACAGGGTCTTGATATTTCTTTTCTTTTTTTTTTTTTTGTGGTACTGGGGATCGAACTCATGACCTTGTGCTTGCTAGGCAGGCGCTAATGCCACTGAGCTAAATCCCTGGCCCAGTCTTTCTTTTTTTGATAGTGTTCTTGTCTTACCTCTGATTTTGGCCTCATAGATTCTGTCTGTTCCTCAAAAGTTCTGTCACAACGAGCTGTCACAGAAAGGTTTCCATAGACGTAGTCAAAGGCCTGTCCAAGTGTGGCTCCAGGGAGACCAGCGAGGAGGGGAGGCTAAGCGCGCAGACTGCAGAGCCTGTGTTTGGTTCTGGCTCTGCTGTTGCGCCCCAGACTGCAAAGTGGTTGGCCAAGTCTGTTTCAGCTTTCTCATCTGTCACTGGGGTCATGGTCCCTGCTTTATGGACAGATTTGGAGTACAAATTGAGTTCTTATGCACAGTACTTAAAACTGTTCTTGGCACAGTATGGGAAGTTCATAGGAGTGAGGGAGACATCCTGAGTACTCATGGACTGCGGGTTCTGCAGCCGAGTCCACATTTATCCATTCATCTCTGTGACCGAGTTCTTAACTTGACACTTTCTGTTAGCATTGTTCTATTGCTTTGTTTATTGTTAATTTATTAGGTAACTTACTAGTATAATTATTCAATACAAAATTATAACCAAGAGGGTAAAGTGATCTTTAAAAATTAGGATTTTTTTGTGTGTTAAAGATAATTAACTAGAAAAAAATTTTTTTTTTAAATTTAAAAATAGATAAATAACTGGGGGGGCTGCTACATAATCTCAGCCTTTGTGAGGCTGAGGCAGGAAGACTGTCAGGTTTGAGGGCAGCCTGAATTTAATAGTGAGGCCCAGTCTCAAAAAAAAAAAAAAGACAGTTTTGCTGTAATATACCTCCACCCAAGATGGACAGAGTGGCAAAAAAAAAATAATGCCAGAAAACACGATTTTTATCTAAAATATGCATATTTGAGCCCCAGGAGCTGTCTTTTGTCTTACTGTCGTTGTCATCCCGTACACTTGAAAGGGGTGGGCAAAAATTTGCAGCAGGGCCACTTTCTGTCCTTTAGACCGTGGTTAAACCTTGTCATTTCATCAAAACTGCCTCCCTGCTTACCTTAGCCACAGCATTAATAGCTACTGTATGTGGTCATCCTGCTCTCTGAATTTTTTCTTGTGTATGGTTGTGAGTCTGAATTGTGATTCTTTGTTGCCGCTCCCAAAAGCATGCCTGTCCTCTTATGAGTTTTGCTTTTGCTTTTGAGATACTTGGCGTATCGAAACTTTATGATCGACACGTATCGTCTGAATCCTCAAGAATATTTGACCAGCACCGCCTGTCGGAGGAACTTGACTGGAGATGTGTGTGCTGTGATGAGGTAGTGTGTCACCTGTTCACGAGTCACTGACTGCTTGTGCTTCCTCATGCATTGCCATGTCACATGGGACTGATTAACCTGGATGTTTTCTTGCTTAGTAAAATATCTAAGAATGTACTATGTTTTAGGGTTCAATATTTTTAAAACTTAGTTTTCTAAATTTTACAGTTAGCACATTTTATGTTATAGCTAAATCATAAAATGACCAGCAGTTGGAAGTGATGGGAAGTATATAAACTCTGTTTAAAGAAAACACTAAAATGTAGCTAATCTGCTATGATTTGGGTCTGTGTGAGTTCATGTACCGGAATCTAAAAGAACATTTGTTCTCTTGTTTCCACAAGTAAAATGGTAGGCATTTAACTAGGTTTTTGAGGTTCTCTCTATTACCAAACTTAAAATATTTATTAAAATTATCCCTTATCCAAAAAAACAAATTTGTCAAGTATTCTGGTGGTTTACAACCTGCAGATAATAGCTTTACTTGTTTTTCTTTTCTTTTTTTAAATGATGCAAAGATTGTAGAGAACAAAACTGAATTTCTAGATTTTCATTTTCAGAGCTTTGTTTTTTAGGGTTCATGCCTTCCTAGAGCAGTGGGGACTGGTCAATTACCAAGTTGATCCGGAAAGTCGGCCCATGGCAATGGGACCCCCTCCAACTCCTCACTTCAATGTATTAGCTGACACCCCCTCGGGGCTTGTGCCTCTGCATCTTCGATCACCTCAGGTACTACTGCTGACTTTTCTTCTAGGTCTAACGGTAACAACCACTTTAAGTATTTTTTATTTTTATTTATTTTTAAATTTTCTTTTGCGACTGGGGATTGAACTCATAACCTCCTGCTTGTCAGGCAGGAGTTTATGCCACTGAGCTAAATCCCCAGCCTTCTTAACAACCACTTTAAAACCTTCTCTTGTTTTAAATCGTCACTTTTATGCAGCAGTAGTGTTTGTATTACTTTTTAGCTAACAGTGTGTGTGTGTGTGTGTGTGTGTGTGTGTGTGTGTGTGTTGTGTGTGTTTTCTGTTAAAAACATTTTGAGTTCAGACGGGGTGTAGTTCTGTGGTAGAGAGTTTACGTAGCATTCACGAAACACTGGATTAGACCCCCATACCACAGCATGAATGAATGAATGAATGAATGCATAACTCCTTAAAAGTATGCAGTGTTTAAGGTTAGTTGTTCCATCAGTTCTAAGATTCTCTACCTTTTCCTATCAAGTTGTAGACTGACATACATACTCTTAACTTCTTTATTCTTCTCCCATACTCTCTCTGATCAAGGAGAAAACACAAAATCTTCTAACATGTCATAGAAATGTGAATTTAAAAATCTTTCTGATTTGACCAAAGATTTGGAAATATATATCCAGACACATGTTATTAGTTAGTTAGTTAGTTAGTTAGTTAGTTAGTTAGTTAGAGACAGGGCCTCAGTATATACTCCAGTCTGGCCTTGAACTTGTGATCTTCCTGTCCTAGCCTCCCAAGTGCTGGGATTATAGGCATTACAATACCACTCCTGGCTTCAGGCACATGTTAAAAATGTTATTTTGCCAAATAAATTATAAGTAACTTTAAGTTGGGATAACACGAACCTAAGCTATAAATTTCCTTTCATTCTGATAGGAGGATCATATTGAAGAAAAATCTGTCTTCTTTCTCTGTGATTTAAAGAGGCACCAAAAATAATGTTTTTTTGTAGTCTGAATTTGTTTTAGTAGTACAGTTTAGTATTTACTACCATTACCAATTTTAAGGTTAGAAAGTTCAGAACTAATTTGTCAGTGTTAAGTAACTTTTCTGTCCACTTACCTTTGAACAGATTAATGGAGTCATTTATCTTTATCTGACTCATGCATAGGTCCCAGCTGCTCAGCAGATGTTAAATTTCCCTGAGAAGAACAAGGAAAAACCAATTGATTTGCAGAACTTTGGTCTTCGTACTGACATTTACTCGAAGAAAACGTTAGCAAAGGTAAGGATTTTTTTTTAAAGCTCCTGGATTATTTCTTTGCCTTATTGTTTTTGTTGTTGTTCTTTGAAACTGGGCCTCACTCTGTAGTTTAGGCTGGCCTTAAACTCACTATGTAGCCCAAACTGGCCTTGAATTCATGGTAATCCTCAGGCCTTAGCCTTCTGAGTACTGGCATTATAGGCGTGCACCACTATGCCTGGTATCTTTCTCCTATTTCTAAGGCAAATCACTTTCCACAAGAAACAGAATTTACTGTGTGGTAGGAGGAAGTGAAAACTGATAGCATTTTAATAATTTTTTGTTTTGGGTTTTGTTTTGTTTTGAGACAGGGTCTTTCTATGTAGCTTATTTATTCATCTGTTTGTCTTTTGAGAGAAGCTGGCCTTGAACTCATAGCAATCCTCCTGCCTCAACCTCTCAGGGGCTGGGTTTATAGATGTGTGCCACCATACTCAGTTTACCTGATAGCAGTTTACAACAGCCTGGGCTACATAGTGGGTTCCAGGCTGGCCTCAACTACATAACCAGTCCGTGTCCAGAAGGAAATTAAAAAGGAGAGAGAGATGGAGGAGAGAGAGGGAAGGGAAAGAGGATGGGAACAAGAATTAAAATGTTACATATGTGTACCAGCTCTGCACAAGGAATGTAAGTATATACTATGCACATATGCTAACAAAAATACTTTTAATAAAGTAATGGACTTGTTGGAATTGGAATTAAGAACCTGTCAGTCTTATATATGTAAAACATCTTGTGTTGAAATCTGGAAATAAGTTCTTTTTCAAATTACACTAAATATTCATATTATGTTTATAATATTACAGATTTATGATTGAATTAAAATAGTGTTCCTTGGTAGCTTTCACAGTAATTTATGAGTATTTATGAATAATAAAAACAAAAAAGCCAAATAAAACCAAAAGTCTTGATTGGTAAGAAATCTTTAGCTGCCCAGGGACATTCTTAGGTGTTTTATTTTTTGGGTACTTAGTGGTCCCTCTGTGGTTTGCATAAAAGAAACCCCTGAGCTTAAGTAATAACCCTGCTATGCTCCATCTGTATTCATCCTCAATGGTAAATAATTTTTCTATTTGTTTCCTTAGAGTAAAGGTGCTAGCGCTGGAAGAGAGTGGACGGAACAGGAGACCCTTCTCCTCCTGGAGGTAAGCAGATTAATGGTGGGGCCTTTTTTGACATAGATGTTTGTTAAGACTCTCGGATTAGCACTTGGAATATTCATATGTGCAGTATTCAATTTAGGAGCTGTCTAATTGTGCATAAGGTTGAAATGTTTATGTGGTACCTTTAGGTAGACTTCTGCTTTGATAGCATATCACAGTTTGTATACCGCCCATCTCACAAAACCAGTTAGAAAAATATTCTGGCATTTTATTGTTTTTAATTTTTTTGAGATAGGGTCTCACTGTAGTTCAAGTGGCCTTGAATTCACTATGCAGCTCAGACTGGCCTATAACTCACAGCATTCCTCCTGCCTCAGCCTCCAGAGTGCTGGAGTTATAGACATTCGCCACCATGCCCAGCTCACTTTGGTTTATTAAAATGACTTTTATAATTTAGTAATCTGGCTTCTTCTGTTGTTGCAAGTGTGCAGCAGTGAGTTTGGTCTTCGCTGTCCCTGCCTTGATTTGCACTACAGTGCTACCACTGATGTGCACCCTGTGAACTATGCCAAGGTAAAGACAGACGTCACAGCAGTGACTTCCCTGCTGCTGTGAGAGTTCTAACCTTGTACCCCTCCTGAAAGGAGTCTGGTGTCTGATAGTCCCCAGTCACATTGGAAATACAGTTGGCCTGGTGACATCTATATATTTATGTAATCATTTTTCATTTCATTTTATTTTATTTCATTTTGACATCTTGTTTTCTATGTAGTGCTTTGTTTGGGTTGCTCAAGTTGTTCCAGCTTGAGGGTTCCATTAAAAGCCATAACGTCAAATTAATAATTTTCTTTCTTTTTTATGCCCCTTTTCCATTTTTTTCCTCATGTACGATCTGTGTCTTATCTGCTGCCCCATGTGATCAAAGTTAAAAAGAGTTTTTGTTACAAAGTTTTTGCTATTTTATTTATTTTTGTGTTGAGTACTGGTATTCTGCAGAGAGCTTCTTTCCTGCCCAACCTTGTTTATTTCAGGACTGTCTGTCCAGTCACATATGCCATGGATGTTAACAGAAAAGAACAACATTGCCAGTACTTGTGCAGGAATATTACTTGTTTGTGGCTGTTTTGAAATCTTTGGGCTCTGGGGAGAAATTTAATTGTATAACAACTGTGGTGCTTACAGTTTTCTTCTCTTTTCCATTGAGGATTAGTGAATAGTAGATACAGAATGAGGCAAAGATGATAGAGTGTGGTTTACCCTGAACATTTCTGAGAAATCTGCAGAACCCTTGGATAAGAGCACGTTTCCCTTCCTGCATCTAGAACCTGTGTTGTGGCTGATTTTTGTCTTAGACAAGCAGTTGAGTCCACACATATCACCTGCCCATGCACAGAGAGAGAAAACCTTTCCTGCGGCTTTGTTTGCCACCAGTGCCTCCAATTACATGGTTTCTTTAGAGTAATCAATAGCTCCCAGGAAAAATTTTTAAATTGATTCATTATCAAAAGCAAATGTAAATCTTCTACAGTAAATCTGGTAGACTCATTGGAGTTTATTTCCAAAACAACATCATACCATTTTGCTAGACAAATATAGAACACATAGGGAATATTTCGGGTATTTGTGATTATTCTTCAGATCATCTACTTTTATTTTTAAAATCTTAATTTTTGTTTTGTTTTGTTTTGTTTTTTCTTTTTTTTTTTTTTTTGGTGCTGGGCATTGAACTCATGACCTCCCATTTACCAGGCAGGCGCTTATCCTGCTGAGCTAAATCCCTGCCTAAAATCTTAATTTGATAAATGCTTTTTATCTCAACACAGTTCATGAACAAACACTGAATATCTTTGGGCATGTTCACTTCCTTATCTCAGTATAACTATTTGTGGCTAGCTGGGCAAAGTGATGCTTGCTTATAATCCTGGCACTCTGGGTGGTCCAGGCAGCATGGGCAATTTAGCAAGACTTTTTCTCAAAAGGAAAATGGACTGGGAAAGGTCCTCAATTCAATCCCCCAGTACTACTTTTAAAAAAAACTTTTTTGTTACCACTTTGAAAATAAGGATCCATTTTGAGTATCATGGAGAAGGTAAATTCTGTAAAAAATAATAATAATAATAATAATTTTCCTGGTAAGTGCAGTATTAAGATTGAGATAGCTAGGACATAATTCTACCTCTGATGTAGATGAAACACAAAACTTGAATGCGGTGTCCCTAGTTTTATGGTTTGTGGGGTCCCTGGAGCATAGGACACATGGAAGAGGAGTTTCTGTTCAAGTGCTCTCCGTGGGTACAATGGGCCCAGTGTGCGTGTCTGGTTTCTGGCACATCGAGTTTCTGGTATGGAGCACACCTTGTGTAAGGTGCTGCCCCGCAGTGTGGTTGTGGATTCTGGGCATTGTTAAAACTTGGAGGAGGGGAGGAGCACGGTACAAGAAGCAGGCCACGACCTGGGTGTACTTGGTCTTCATTCCATAAGATAGAGATGAGCAGAGATTTTAGGCAGGAAAGCAGTGTTTTGTGTGAAATATGCCTCTAGCAACAAAGAGGAGAATGAATGTAAGCAGAGAGGACAAGCAGTTTCTAAGAATCCAAGCATGTAATGATGAAGACATGATCCTGGGCAGTGCCAGAGAAGCAAAGGGGTTTCATGTTTAAACTGTGCACCCCAGTCTTTGCTGTGGCACTCTTGCTTTACCTCCTTCCTAGCCACCTGTCACTGTCTTCTCTCAAAGACATCTCCAGGTTGCTCCTTGCTTACTGCCACAGTCAGTGCCCAGGTGGTACCATTTACTATTTCTCACCTCTGTGCTTTTCTGGATGCTAATTTTTGCTTGGATTTTTCATTCCAAAGGGTTTCTCAACTCCACATTTACTCTTAAGAAGAAAAAAATCAGACTTCTGAACTTAGATTTGTTGGGAAATGAATAAAGAAAAATTTAAATATCAAGTTTGTTGGAAGAAATTAAGTTAGAAAATGCCCAACCTGTAATGAGGAACCTTAAGGCAGGCCCTGTAGATATATTTCTGGCTCCAAGGTCCCTAATGAGATAGTTAAATTTTTCTTTCTTCAATCTGAGATTTTTTTCTTAAGTATTTCACAAAACAACCTGAATTACCCTCATTTTTCGAGGTTAATTAGCTAGTGAGACCAGTCGCAGATGTGGCTTTGAAATCCTCTAGCATTCCATCAAGAGAGTGAGCCCAGGTTATACTCTCTGAAGCAAATAAACACGGAGAAAATGATTATTACAGAAAAACACATCTTACAAGAAATTAGGTTCTAGAGCTGTTTGTGCATTACACACTATTGACAGGGTGGACCCCATCACTAGGACTTAACCAGCATGTTAAAAGAGTTGGTTCAACCCCAACACTGGCAGAAAGTTAAAGAAAAAATGAAATAGCTCTGGAGAGAATGATCTGCAAGTAGTAGCTTTGGTAAGCCACTAGAGATCTTTCTACCTCCTGGTAATGTTTTTTTTTAAAGGAGTGCTGAACACTGAAATCAAAGCCTAGTGTCCTACCACTGAGGGTCTCACTATGTAGTTCAGGTTGGCCTTGGGCTCACTTTGAAGCCTAGGCTGGTCTCTTCCAATGATCCTCCTGCCTCAGCCTCCCGAGTGCTGGGTTTACAGGAGTACACCACTAAACCTGGTGCCCCAGAACTTTTTGACTTTTTTAACACCACATATTTTGGGTTTTTTTTCCCATTATTCCCTCCTTCTCCTTTGATAGTCACCTTACTGTCTTATTGGAGTCCTTCAGAATTTACTCTGAGAAAAATTACAAATTTTAAAACTTGAATCAGGGTATGGCAGTCCCTGCCTCTAATCTCAGCATTCTGGGAGACTAAGGCAGGAAGGTTGCAAGTTCAAGTTCAGTCTTAGCATCATAGTGACTTAGCAAGACCCTGTCTCATAATTTAAAGATACAAAAAGAACTGAAGTTGAAGCTTACCCAAAGACCCATTACTCCATTCCCAAAAGAATCCTGGATGTTTATATATTGTCTAAATTTTATAATCTGTCATTTCCTACTCCAAAACATCCTTGCTTAGAGTTTGATATCTATTACAGTAAATTTGTAGTTCAGTTTGAAAAAAATGAATGTTAATATTTAACTTGTAATGCATTAAATGCATATTATATAACTCTTCATTTCTTTACATCTCTGGGTTCTGTTACTATTTTTCTCCCCAGCATAGTGATGCATTCTGTAATGTATTTCTTCCTGTTTCATTTTTATGCTATTTTAAATATTTTTCTAATTTAAAGTTGTTCATTGCTGTTATATCTTGAAACAGCTTTTCAGTTGCTCTTCTGTCATGTGACTTCACTCAAGTGTTTACTTTTGGCTCCTTGTGTCTATATTAGAAAAAGACAGTTTTATTTCTTCCTTTATACTGTGTATGCCTATTTACTTTTCTTGTGTGATTGAAAGCTCTTTGAACCAGGAAGTTTTGTTATATAGCCAAGATTGGCCTTGAATTTGTGATCTTCCTGCCTCAGCTTCCTTAGTCCTGGAATTACAGGCGAGGGCCACCACGCATGGCTATAACTTAATATAAAGAAAACTATGTTAGCTGTTTTTTCTTTTTAAATCCATTTTATTTCAAAGAGAAAAAAGAAAAAAATCGAACAGAATTTCAAAGCATGTCAGTCAGGGAGCAACAGTAGTACATGCATTGCACATTGTCATCCCAACATCATTCATCCAGAGGTCAAGACATCTGCATTCAATCCAAACAATACCAGCACAGATCTTTCAGAGAAATCAGTACTATAGCTCTCTTAACTATTTCGTATGTATGTATGTATGTATGTATGTATGTGTATATATTGTATAAAAATACCACATCTTTTTTATCCATTCCTCAATGAATGGGCATTTAGGTTGTTTCTAATACCTGTCTGTTACAAATTGTGCTGCTGTAAACATGGGTGTACATACACATCACTGTGGTGTGATGTTTTTAATTCTTCTGGGAAGATACTCAGCAGGGACGTAGCTGGGTCACAAGGCACCTCTGGTCCTAGTGTTTAGAGGAATCCCCACACTGATTTCCACAGAAGTTGCACCAGTCTGCACTCCTGCCAACAGTGGAGAAGTGTTCTTTTATTCCCCCACAGCCCCTTTGGCATTTGTTACTGATTTTTTGATAATAGCCATTCTTTTTGTGGTGAGGTAAAATCTCAGTGTTGTTTTCATTTGCATCTCTTGAATGACCAGTCATGTTTGTTGAACATTTTTTCACATATATATTTGTCATTTGTTTTTTTTTTTCCCCAAATCCATTTTATTTTAAGGAGAAAAAGAAAAAACCTATTAAAATTTCAGAATAGAGCCGGGCATGGTGGCTCATGCCTGTAATCCCAGCACCCAGGAGTCTGAGGCAGGAGGATCGTTGTGGGTTCAAGACCAGACTGGGCTACAAAGTGAGCTCAAGGCCAGCCTGAACTGCATAGTGAGACCCTGTCTCAAAAAGACAAAAAAAAATTTTTTTTTAGAATGGGTCAGTCAGAAGTGCTATTTGTATATCTTCATCTGAGAAGCATGTATTCATCTCAGATGCCCATTTTTGGATTGGGTTTTTAAATCTGAGAGGGCTAATTTTTTTTTTTTTGAGTTCCTTATATAGTCTCCATAGTAATCCTTTGTCTGAGGTATAGCCGGCAAATATTTTCTCTCATGTGATGGGCTGTCTCTTCACTCTGTTGGTGGTTTCTCTTCTGTGCAAAAGCTTTTCAATAGGATGAGATCTCAGTTACTGATTCTTTGTGACAGTTCCTGTGCAACTGGGGTTTTATGCATCAAGTCTTAGCCTGTGCCAGTGTCTTCAAGTGTTTTACCTACTCTATCTTCCAGCAGGTTTAATGTTTTTGTTTTAATATTCAGATCTTTGATGCATTCTGATTTAGTTTTAGCCTTCAGCATGTGTAGAGCCAGTTTTCCCAACGCCATTTTTTAAAGAGGCTGTCTTTTTTCCAGCAATTGTGTTTGGTACCTTGTCAAAGATAAGGTGGCTTAGTGTGTCTGGAGTTGTTTCTGCATCTTGTAATCTATTCCACTGATCTTCAGGTCTGTTTTATTTTGGTGCCAGTATCACACTTTTTATCACAGTAGCTTTCTAAGTCAGGGATTGTGATGCCTCCTATCTTGTCTTTGTTGCCCAGGATTGCCTTTGCTATTCTCAGTTTTGGAAGTATCGCCTTTTTTAGTATATTAGTTCTTTCTACTCAAGAGCACTGGATATCTATTTTCTAATATCCTCTTCAATCTCCTTTTTCAGAGTACTGTAGTTTTCAGTGTGTAGAGGTCTTTTACCTCCTTTGTTAGATTGATTCCTAGGTATTTCATTTTTTTGGATGCTATTGTGAAACATGTTGTTTCTCTAATTTTACTCTCAGTGAGTTTGTTATTCGTGTACAGGAAGGGTATTGATTTTTGAGTACTGACTTTGTATCCAGCTACACTTCTGAATTTGCTTATTAAATCTAGTATTCTTTTGGTGGTGTTTTGGGGTCTTCTAAGTACATGTCATCTATAAGTAACAGTAGTTTAACTTCTTCCTTTCTTATATTTATTCCTTTTGTTTGTTTCTCCTGCCTAATTGCCCTGGCTAAAGTTTCCCAGACTGTGTTGAATAAAAGTGGAAACAATGGACACCCTTGTTTTGTTCCTTATTTTAGAGAAGAAGCTTTCAGTTTTTGTCCATTTGGTATGATGTTTGCTGTTGGTTTTTCATAGATAGCCTTTGTTGGCTTGAAATAAAAACCATCTATTCCAGTTTTCTATAGGACTTTTGTCATGATTTGAGTGCTGGACTTTATCAAAAGCTTTTCTGCCTCTGTCGAGATGATCATGTGATTTTTGTCCTTTGCTCTATTAATATGGTGTGTTACATTTATGGATTTATGTATGTTGAACCATCCCTGCATTTCTGGGATGAATCGCACTTGATCATAGTGTATATGTTCTTGCTGATTTGCTGCATTCTATTTGCCAGTGTCTTATTGAGGATTTTTGCATCAGTATTCATTAGGGAAATTGGAGTGTAATTATCTTTCTTTGTTGGGTCCTTCTTTGGTTTTTGTATCAGGGTAATGCTTGCTTCCAGGAAGGGATTTGGGAATGTTGCTTCCCTTTCAATTTTATTAAAGAGTTTGAGAAGTTAGTGAATCCATCAGAGCCTGGGCTTTTCTTTGTTGGAGGTTTTAATTACATTTTCGTTTTCACTGATGGGTACTGGGTTATTTAAGATTTTATATCTTCTTGATTCAGCTTGGTAATTCATACATATCTAGGAACCTGTCCATTGCTTCTGTACTTTCCATCTTATTAGAATACAGGTTTTCAAAGTGTAGGTATAGCTGATCTCAAGTTTTGCAGGGTCTGTTGTAATTTCACCCTTTTCATTCCTAATTGCGTGTATTTGAGTCTTTTTTTTAATAAGGTTGGCTAAGGGTTTGTCAGTTTCATTTAACCTTCCAAAGAACCACCTCTTAAATTCATTGATTCTTTGTATTGTTTTTTTAGTCCTCATTTTGTTAATTTCTGCTCTGATCTTTGTAATGTACTCCCTCATAAGAGCTTTTGGTTCAGCCTGCTCTTTTTTCTTAAAGTTTGAGATTCAGCATTAAGTTGTTTATATGTGCTTGCTCTGTTTTCCTGGTACGGGTATTTACAGCTATAAATTTTCCTCTTAAGACTGCTGTCATTGTGTACTATAAATTCCGGTATGTCATATTATCACTATCATTGAACTATAAAAACCATGTCATTTCTTCTTTAATTTCCTCTGTGACCCATTGGTAGTTCAGTAGGATGCTATTTAATTTCCATGTGTTTATGAAATTCTTGTGGTTTCTTTTCCCATGGATTTCCAATTTCATTTTACTGTGGTCTAATAGTATGCATGGGAAAATTTCAGTTGCATTGCATTTACTTAAGTGTGTTCTATGAAACAGTATATGGTCTATTTTGGAGAAGGTCCCATGTGCAGCTGAGAAGAATGTATTCTGATGTGCGGTGGAACACTCTGTAGACATCTACTAAGTCCATTTGTTCAAAAGTTTGGTTTAGTTCTTAGTTCTAATATTTCATTATTAATCTTTTTGTCTGGGCTGGGGATTTAGCTCAGCGGCATAAATGCTTGCCTTGCAAGCGCGTGGTCGTGAGTTCAATCCCCGGTACCAATTTAAAAAAAAGGGGGATATATAATCTTTTTGTCTAGTTGACTTGTCTTTTTGTAACAGTTGGATATTGAGGTTTCCAAATACAATTGTATTAGGGCTTATTTGATTTTTCTTGTCCATTTGTACTTGTCTTATGTATTTTGGTGCCCTGGTATTTGTTACATATATATTTATTATTGTTAACTTTTCTTGGATTTTTCCCTTTACGAGGATATAGTGACCTTCTTTATCTTCTTAACCAGTCGGCTTGAAATTCACTTTGTCTGCAAATAGAATAACTACCCTGTTTTTTTCTGGATTCCTATTGCATGGAGTATTTTGTTTTACATCCTTTGATTTTCAATCAGTGAATTTCTTTTTGAATTAAATGTGTTTCTTATAAGTTGCATGTTGTTGGATCATGCTTTTTGATCCATTCTGCCAGTCTGTGTCTTTCGATTGGTGAATTGAGACCATTAACATTGGTAGTTGTGACTGATATTTATTGATTTATCCTTGTCATGTTATTTTCCTGTTGTTGGGCCTCCCCCTTCCCCTCCTCCCCCTAGTTTTCCCCTCTGCAATTGTTTGCTTTACCCAGTGGATTCCTTCTGTTGGGGTTCATGGAGCCGTAGTCCTTATTATCTCTTTCTAGAATGTCTTTCAAAACAATTTGGAGTGCAAGTTTGGTGATTATGAATTTCCTCAGATTTCTTTGTCGTGAAAGTATCTTATTTCTCCATCAGTTTTGAAAGATAGTTTTGCAGGATATATCAATCTAGGTTGAAAGTTGTTTTCCTTTAGAGCTTGGAGTACTTCACACCAAGCTGTCTTTGACTTGAGAGCTAAGAAGTCAGCTGTGATTCTAATGGGCTTTCTTTTAGAGGTGATTTGTTTCTTTTGCCTAACAGCTTTTAAGATTCTATTGTGTTGAATTTCTGAAATCTTGGCTATGGTGTGCCTGGCTGTAGATTTTTTTTTTTTTTTAATATCATGGTTAATAGAAGTTCTATATACCTCACTTACTTGTATGTGGAATTCTTTTTCTCTATCAGGAAAGTGTTCTTCTATGACAGCTGTGAACATTTGTTAAATATCATTTCTGGTATATCCTGCTTTATTCATTGACACTAATCAAACTTAAGTTATTCTTTGTCTCATGTAGGAACTGCTGGATTGATTTCTCATGATCCTTTGCTATTTTTGAGAAATCTTTCTTTTTCTGATCACTAACTGCAAGCTTGTCTCAATATCTGAGATTCTGTCCTGGCATTGGCCTCATAATCTGCTTCACATACTTTCAGTAGAATGCTTATTCCCCTGGGTATCTGCTTGAATCTACTTTATGGATTCTATTTGTTTCATATGCTGAGCTTCCATAATTTTCTTGAGCTTGTCTATATTTTTGTCTGTATCTGCTCTAGCATCACTAAGCATGGTCTATATCTGAGAGATTGTTTCTGATCTCATTTTTTCCAGAGCCTCATTTAATTGCTTTGTTGTTACCATTTCAGGGAGGCTTAGTGGGGGGCTTTTGGATTGTCCCACCTCATTGCCCCCCTATATTTGCCTTTGGTGAACTTGAGGTCTAGGGTTGCATTTTGTTTAAGGGTCTTTTCATTTTTTTTCTTTCTTTTTAAAGTTTAATTCCTGGGGTGATGCTTGTAAAATGCCTGAGGTGGATTGCTTTATTGCTAGTATACAGAATCCCTAGATGATGGCTACTTCTCTGAGCTATCTTCCTGGTATAGCTGATTTTTCAGTTGAGTCTGATGGAAGATCTCTCGTCTGTTGGAGATAAGTTGTTGCTTGTTTGCCTTAGACCCTGGTTCTTCGGCACTGTGCCATCATATTTTCTGTGACCCTTAGTCTCAGTCAAGGAATACCAGGACCAACACACCAGCCAGTGGAGTCCTCGTCTGCTGCTCCCCTCCACTGCTGCGTCTCTCTGGGTCTCCAGGTTTAAACAGCTTCTCACGTGCAGTGAGTCCCATCTCAGGGAGAAGGCGCTGCCAGCTGCCTCCTTCTTCCTTGGAGTTTGTCTCTTCCCTCTCTGCTGGCTTCAGTTCACACTTGAGATTCTTTCTGGGTCCAGGGTACCCACTTTCTCCTTGTCTTCCTCATGATGCTGTATTCCAGAGTCTGGACGGTGACCCTCTAGGAGTCTGTGTTCCCTACTGCTTACTGCTCTGCCACCTTTGAAAACTCTCCTTAGCTAACTGTAGGTCAGGGTTTTGTTTGTTTTGTTTTTTGTTTTTTGGACAGAAACACAATACCTGAAGCTCACAACACAACAGAGGAGAGGTTTAGTCTAGCGCACAGGTTCTGGAGATACGGACCTTGGGGTGCTGGCTGTGAGGTAGAAACCTCATAGCAGGACGACACGAGGGAGCTGAGCTGCTTAGATCCTGGTGGGTGGGAAGCAGATCAAGGGAACAGTGCCAGAGAAGAAGGGGACAGGGGTCATGGCACATACCCCAGCCACAGCGGCATGACTTCCATGACACACACATGAGGGACGTGCTTTACTAATCCCCAGGACACCTTAGTCCTGACATTAACATCTCAAGATAATGGTCACAGTAGCCATTGTGTTCTTTTTTAAAGTAACACTAAAGATAGTCACATGCTTCTAATTTCATTACACATTATTTGCTTCCTATAAGATATAAAACAGCCCCCTTTTTTGTTTCGTTTTCTATTTCAGGCCCTGGAGATGTACAAGGACGATTGGAACAAAGTGTCTGAACATGTTGGAAGTCGCACTCAAGACGAGTGCATCCTTCACTTTTTGAGGCTTCCCATCGAGGACCCATACCTTGAAAATTCGGATGCCTCCCTTGGGCCGCTGGCCTACCAGCCTGTCCCTTTCAGTCAGTCGGGAAACCCAGTCATGAGCACTGTGGCTTTCTTAGCATCTGTGGTGGACCCTCGTGTAGCATCTGCCGCAGCAAAAGCAGCTCTGGGTATGGACTTCCTGGAGCCATCTGTCCACTGCAGAAGCTTAATTGCTCTTGTAGTTAAATATTATCAGCTGTTGCATTCCCATTATGTAAATAACCAAAGGTACCAGCCATTACTCCTTAAAAATACCACATGCTTTATCAAAAGTATAATAATTTAGAGTATAGTACTTCAGTTTAATAGCTTGTAAATGAAGAAGATATTTTATTTAAGAATTGAAGGAGTGGGCCGGGGATTTAGCTCAACATCATAAGTACCTGTCTGGCAAGTGTGAGGTTATGAGTTTGATCCCCAGTACCAAAAAAACGAAAAAAAGAATAAAAGGAACAGTCAGACGTGGTTGGTGCAGGCCTTTAATCCCACACATGGAAAGCTGGGGCATGAGGATCATAGTGAGTTTGAGGCCAGAAAAAGGAAAAAACAAAAATTGAAGGAGTAGCACTAAGCATGGTGGTGCATGGCTGTATTCACAGGACTCTGAGAAGCTGTGTTAAGAGAACCACAAGTTCTAGGGCAGCCTGACCAACTGTCGACCCCACCTCAAAATATAGAAAAGACTTGGGAGCTTAGGGTCGAGAATTTATCTCAGAGTAAACAGCGTAAAAAAGTCCCCAGTACAGTAGGGAAAATAAAAAAGGGGTAAAAAAGTGTATTTTGGGATGTACTTGTGATTAATTTGGAATTTCATAGAATTGAGAGAGGAAATTTTATGTTTTGGGTTATGCTAATTTTAACCTGAAGTTTTTCACTGTAGAGTTTTATTTTTTAGATAGAAACTCCCTGTGTAGCTCAGGCTGGCCTTGAACTTGCAGGAGTCTTCTACCGGGCTCCCAAAATTATAGGCATGCATTACCATGCCCCACTTTACCTCAAATTCTTTTCTGGTTTTATGGCTGTTTAATGCTTGTGGTTTTTAATTGGCAGTCAACCTAACCATTGAAAAATACTGATCGATAGAAATTTCAGATTCCTTTTTTTATGAAGTACTGTAGCAGGTAGAATGAAAACCTAAAGTCAGTGTTTTTGCTGTGCTTTTCTGACTTTGCCATAATGTTTTGCATTATGGCAATTCAGCCCCTCCAACCTACCCCCCAGAACGTTACGTTAAATACCCTAGGCCTGGGCTGGGGATTTAGCTCAGTGGTGTAAGCGCCTGCCTGGCAAGCGCAAGGTCATGAGTTCAATCCTCTGTACAAAAAAAAAAAAAAAAAAACACTTGGCCCTCTACTGAAGTGCACATTCACACAAAACGAAGGTACTGTTCACTTCTGCTCTTGCACAGAGGAGTTTTCTCGAGTGCGGGAGGAGGTTCCGCTGGAGTTGGTTGAGGCCCACGTGAAGAAAGTTCAAGAAGCTGCACGAGCCTCCGGGAAGGTGGATCCCACCTATGGCCTGGAGAGCAGCTGCATCGCAGGCACTGGGCCCGACGAGCCGGAGAAGCTGGGTGAGTCCCTGCCACCCTGCCAGAGCTTGCTGGGGTCCAGGTGTCTTGAACAGCTTGGGTTATAGACTCAAGCCACTGTTATGTCCAGTTCTATATGTGTTTTGCTGTGAGGTATGTGTTTAATCTTGAATGGGAGCTGAATCTTGGCAAAATGAGTTTTCTGCATCTCTTGATAGTATCAGGTGATTTTTCTTTGTTAGTGTGTTGAGGGGGCATTAGATTACATTAACTGATTTTTGAATGTTGAACCACCCTTTCATACTTTGGACAAAACCCACAGTTTGTGTTTTTGTGGTTTTCAAGACAGAGGCTTACTATGTAATTTAGACTGGCCTCAAATTACATCGATTCTCTTAACTACTTGAGTGCTGGGATTACATGCGCGCACCACGATGCCTGGCAGAAAATTTACTTCTGCCAGGATGAGGCGTGTCATCCTTATTGCACATTGGATCAGCTTTCTGATATTTTGTGGGTGATTTTTGCATCTGTCTTTATGAGATATTGTGGTCTGGTTTTTTTTCATAATGCTTTTGTCCGGTTTTGTGTGTGTATGTGTGTGTGTGTGTGTCCCATCTGGGATCGAACTCACGACCTCACGGTTACCAGGGCAGACCCTTAAGACAGCTGAGCTAAACCCCAGAGCATATCTGGTTTTTTGATATTAGGATAGTACTGGCTTCTGTTTGTATATCCTAAGGGAAATTGTTTAGAAAGAATTGGCTTGCCCAGTGTGGCGGTGCACGCCTATAATCTCAGCATTCAGGAGGCCAAGGTAGAAAGATCATTTCAAGTTTGATGCTAGGCTGGGCTAAATAGTAACTTCAAGGCCAGCCTGCAGTAAAAGTGAGACCCTGTGTCAACCAGAGAGTGGGGGGGGTGGGGAGAATCACCTCATTTCATCCTTAAATATTCAGAGGAGTTCACTAGCAGACTTATGTACTTAGTTTTCTAGGGGTTGAGCCTAGGGTCTTGTTCTGAACCTCATCCCTGGCAAACTCCCCCCCACCCCCACCCCACCATACACACCACACTTTTTTAACAACCATGTCTTGCTGAGTTTCCAAATTGGGTCAAGCTTACAGTCCTGCTTCAGTGTCTGTAAGTGGTAGGATTATAGCTGTGTGCCCAATATGTTAATTCTTCTTCAGGTGTTTAATAATGCTTACCTCAAAAGTGATCTCTTTTGGACTTTTCTTAGTTTATGATTCCAGATTAATTCTCTTGTTATAAGTCCTCTGAGTTTTGTTGTTGTTTTTTTGGTATTAAACCCATTTTACATTTTGTGTCTTCCTAGGAATTTATCAACTTTGTGTGGGTTATCAATTTAGTTGTTTAAAAAAATGATATACAAAAAGGGAAAACAAATGCTCACCAGCTAGTGAATGTGTAAGTGCAGTGTACTGTATAATGCAGTATTATTTGGCTGTAAAAAGCAGAAGTGTTGACCCAAGTGACATGACGAATGAACTTTGAAAATGTACGGCTTGTGGACATAGACAGTATGCTGTATAAAATTTGTATGAATACCCTAAAGCGGCAGTGTATATAGAGGAAGTAGAGTAATGATTGCTTAGAGCTAGAGAGATGTTAGCTTAAGGGCTCCTCTTCGAGGCGGTGAAGTGTTAGACCATGTGAAAGTTGCATGTTTGTGAGTATGTCAAAACTGATTCAGCCATACTCTTTGAATTGTGTTACATGAATTATTCGTTGGTAAAGCTTCTTTAAAATTTTGCATATTGTTCTCATAATGGTCTGTGGTCATATACTCAATGTTGTTCCTAATTTTATTAATTTGCTGCATTCACTTTTTCAAATCTAGCTAAAGGTTTGGCAGTTTAATTTATCTCTTAAATTAGCTAGCTTTAGTCTCATTTATTCTGTTATTCTGTACTTTATCTGTATTCTATCATTTTCTTTTCTTCTGCTTAGGGTTGACCATGCTTGTCAGGCAGGCATTTTAACACTAAGCTAAAACCCCACCCGACCACTCTTCTGTCTGTCTGTCTGTCTGTCTGTCTGTCTGTCTTTCTTTCTTTCTTTCTTTCTTTCTTTCTTTCTTTCTTTCTTTCTTTCTTTCATACTGGGAAAGAGGGGATCAAATTCACGACCTTGCGCTTGCTAGGCAGGCATTCATCACTGAGCCAAATCCCTGGCCCATTTTTTGTAGTTTCTTAGTTGAAAAATAGGTCATTTGAGATTTTATTAAAGTAGACAATTATCGCTATGTAAGTTTTCCCTTTCAACACTGCTTTTACTATACTTTATAAATTTTAGCATTCTCATTTTCAGTTTTTTGCTTTTCAATGTACTTTGCAGTTTCCCTTGTGCTTTCTTCATTGAACCATTAATTGTTAAGCAGGTTTTTGTTTGATTTCACAGATTTGCACATTTTTAGCTTGCTTTCTTTTAGTTCATTTGTCACTATATTCTCATGTATCCTGAGAAGAGAGTGACTTTTTCTTTTTCCTTTTCTTTTTCTCTTTCTCTTCTCTTCTCTTCTATCAGGAATCAAACTCACAACTACATGCTTGCAGGTGCTTATGCCACTGAGCTTTATCACTGGTATTTCCATATTGTAAAGTTAATTGAGATGCATTTTATTGGTCAACATGTATTCTACCATAGAGAATGTTCTTCAGGCACTTGAGAAAAATATGCATTCTGTTATCTTTGGATGTAATTGTGACGTTTGTCTATTTTCTTGTTTATCTTTTATGCAGTTCTTTTTGTTTTTCTTTGGTTTTTGAGACAGGGTGTTGCTATGTAATTCAGGCTGGCCTTGACCTCACTATATAGCCCAGACTGACTGTGAACTCACAACAACCTTCCTGCCTCAGCCTCCCAAGTGCTAGGATTACAGGCATGTACTACCATGCCTGGCTTTTATATTTCTTTTACTGAAAAGTGGGAGCTTTGAAATCTCCAACTCTTCCTTTAGTTCTCCCTATTTTTGCTTTATATTTTTGGAGCTTGATTGTGAATTGCATTTGTTTATAATTGTATGTTTTTGATAGGCCAACACCTTTTTGTTATGTAATCTCTTCTTTCAACATTTTTTATTTGACAGGGGTTTGTATCTGATGTTAGTGTACCACTTTAACTGTCCCATAGTTGCTGTTTGCATGAAAAAATACATATATTTTTGCTTTATTTTTTTTATTTTTTTTTTTTTACTGTCAGGCTGTCCTTGGGTCTACACAGGCTGCTTTATAGACAGAATATTGTTTGTTGGATTTCAGGAACCTGGAAACCTAGTTTCTACTTTAGTTTCTTGTCTTGCATAGACATAGAACTTTAAGTTTTTGGTTTCTTTAAAGGGAGTAAAACAACAATAAAATGAAACAAAACAAAAGAGTAATAGAGCTAGGGATTTAGCTCAGCAACATAAGTGCCTGCCTGGCAAGCTCAAGGTCATGAGTTCCATCCCCGGATACCAAAAAAAAAAAAAAAAAAATCCAAAAGAATAATAGGACAGTAGGAAATCCATAATCATTTCTACGTTGCATATTGTTATCTTCTAAATAGTGGCTCAGGCTACTGGCCCTAGGCTTATACAACTTAACACAAACCTCAGTTTGCTTCCTTACTTCAGTTTATTATTATCTCAGCCTGTTGCTTGTAGGTGTGTGTGGAGCGGGGTGCTGCATGGCTTCCTTGCTGGTTCTCCCTGGCTGGCAGGGTTGTTGACAGCACATAATGGGTAGGAATTGCATGGCGTCTTTGCCCCTTCTTGGCTGGCAGGGTCGCCACCCTTGGTTTTCTTATTTTTGCTTGATTCCCAAATTATCTCTCTTCGTGGACTTCCAGTCTCAGTTCAGATCCTTCCTGTGTCCATGGGACCCACTTCCCTTCTCTCTTTTTCTTTTCTCTTTTTTCTTTTTGAGGCAGGGGTCTCACTGTGCAGTTCGGGCTGGCCTTGAGCTCACTTTGTAGCACAGGCTGGTCTTAAACTCACAGCAATTCTCCCACTTCAGCCTCCTGAGTGCTGGGGTTACAGGTGTGTGCCCCCATGTCCAGCTCCTTCTCTTTCTCTTCCTCATGTTGTTATATTTCATGATCTGGAGATCAACATTTGGAGAGGTTCTTTCTGTGCTGCTCACCACTCCATTTTCCCAGAAGTCAGACATAGAACTTTAAAAAGCTGTTTATCTCTGCTGACTGTGAATGATCTCATCCTTAGAATGAAAAGGATGCTCAGATACTGTCCGTATTGTATTAGTTTTCCCTGCAACTGTGTCATGTTGGACAGGTGATATTTTTGCTGTTACAGACTTTGTTTTTTAGTTTGTTTAATTAGTACAAAGAGAAGTTAGTAAAATGGTTTTAAATACACACTAGGAACTTTTCAGATAGAAGTGTTCTTATAGTGTCACACCAAGCTAAAAACATTATTTTTATATTATCATCAGTGGTACATTATCAGCATTTCTTCATTATCCTTTTAAAAATTCTCTGTTGTTACAAATAGCATATCTCATGAATATTCTAAAGACTATTCTTGTCTTGATTCAGGCATAATGGTTCACATCTATAATTCCAGCTTTTGGGAGGCTGAGGCAGGAAGATTGCAAATTCAAGGTCAGGTTGGTCAAATTATTGAGACTGTCTCTCCAGAAAAAAGATAAACGCCTGTCATTTGTGTAATTATCTTTCTCCTAGTTGTATGTAATTATGCAATCTACTTCAGATATAGCAGTTCTTTTTGTCTTTCTTATGTATGAAAATAAAATGGAGTAAAAATCAAAACTCCAGTAGATGCACTGCAGATTGTATTATCTGCATTTCTGATGCCTTATTCTTTGGTTTGAGTAGATTAGATTATCATTGACATGTCTTCTAGCCTAAAGTTCATGTTTTTGATGAGTTTGCATAGGACTTCCCTTTATTGTTCTCTACATTGCCAGTCTAGCAGTCTCATTCTTTAGGTGCAGGAACAGATTTTCAGGTTAGTCAAATCTTTGTTTAGCCCTCACTGGAATTATTACACTAACTGTTCCTAACATTGACTACGTCCAGAATATGGAAGGCTTTAATTTGAAAAAACAAACAGTTCCTCATTTATTAATTTGAAAAGTCACTTTCTTTTTGTTTAGATTCAGACTGAAATTAGCAAGCCACGCCACATCTGTTACTGTTTATCAGTTCTGCATCATATGATGGTGCCTGTCTTAAGTGGGGGAACTTGGGGCTAATGAATGAATGATTTTTCCTTTCCTTGGCTTTCTTTATGTGTTTTGGGTTTAATTGTAGGTTCTTTTGGTTCCCTGCAGTTGAGGAACTGAAAAAGCTTGGCAAAACTTTCCTAGTCATTCAGTGAGCCTTTTGTACTTTGCCTTTTAAAGTATGGGACATGCTTTTATATATACAACTTTAAAAATGGTTTTGAAAGGTGCTACCATAGCAATTAGTGGCTAAGAAACAGGTTGCAGATTTAGGCATTTCTAGTTCAGTGGAATTTGAAGAAGACACAGATAGCTCATAGATTTGGTCCTTGTACAGCTGTATTCTCCTAGTTCCTCTATGAGTTTCTTATTTGCTCAGTGTACCAAGCTGAGAGCAGGCTGCTGCAGGAAGCTTTTGAAATTTCAGGGGCTGCTGTTTCGGTGCCTGAACAGTATCGTCCGTTTGTAGTGTCTGGAAATCGCCTCTCAGTTAACCTCTCCCAAATGTGTGTTATGTACCCAGGAGTCACAACACAAATTTGGTTGCTTTCCTAATAAGAGCTATAGAAGATGCCACCCTAACCAAAATATTTCTGAATAGTTTTTGACCAGGTTCCTGTAACTAAAGCTAGTCTTTTATAGTTAATGTGATTTATATTGAGCTGGGACTCATGGGATAAATGAAGAAACAGCAAACATTACTCGCTTGGATCAGCAAAATTGTGATTTTACTTAGCAAGTCAGTGGTTACTTGGATGGTGGTGTTTTGGTAGTATTTATAGCAACAATGTTATATATGTTGCTCTGTACATGTGAAGTATAGTTATATAGAGAAATATGCTTCTTCATGAAATTTTAACCTAGCCTTTTAAGATATATACTACATAATTGTAATCTGTAGACACCCCACTATGTAATTTCTCATTCCTATCTAACTGTAATTTACAGCCATCAGCCCATCTCCCTCTTCCTCCGACTTGCCCCTGCCTCTAATAGCCACTGTTCTCCTCACTACTTCTATGAGGTTAACCTTCCCATATTCAAAATATGACTATGATCATTCAGGGATTATCTTTCTGTGCTTATCTTGCTTTACTTAATATCATAGATGTCACAAATGCAAGTGTTTTCTGCTTTTTTTTATGGCTCCATTATATCCATGTACCACATTTTGTTTCTCCAGTGTCAGCAGGTAGACATTCAGGGGCTTCTGTTTCCTAGCTAGGCTTTACCCTGTAAGGTCACGGTCCTCTTCCATGACCACATTGAGACCAGGCTTCCACACACAGCCTTGTGGGGCATACACAGGCCTCCTCCAGACCAGCACCTCTGGGAGAAGGGACTTCTTCAGTCTGTCAGCGCTTAGTGTGGTTCTCAACAGGATTTGATCCCTCTACATTAATATGGGTTTGTTTGTTTGTTGAAAGAGACTATGTAAATACTAAAAAAAATTATTGATATTTGAAGGCTTTTATTTAAATAAATATTTTATTTGCCCTAAGATGTGGGAAAACGTGAGATAAATTAAGCAAGACAAATGAAAGAAGTTTTTAAATGCTGAAAACGAATTCTGTTTTGGATGCCCACATTTGGTCTGCATCATATGCTGTACATGTTTTTCTGATTGTTCACTTAACTTTCTTCTCAGAAGAAACATTTGGCAGTATTAGTTAGCTGGACATGGTGGCACACTCCTGTGATCCCAGCACTCAGAGGCTGAGGCAGGAGGACAGGTTGAAGCCCAGTCTTGATGACTTGGCGAGATCCTGCCCCCAAAATACTTAAGGGGCTGGAGATGTGGCACACTGTGAAGGACCTGGGTTCAATCCCTAGGACCACCCAAAAAAAAAAAAAGTCAAGAAACTTAAAGTATTGGAAGATGACGTCAGTCTGTAAGAAGTATCATGCTAAATTTTGAATCTAAATCTCTCTGAGCCCAAAACAGCCTCTTTTCCCTGCAGCAGGCTGTAAGAGGTAAACATGGAGGCATGTCTGTCATTCATATTCATTGAAGAGCAATCACTAACACTGTACTGTCCTGTGTACTGGTGGAAGACAGGATATAGGAGAGGCCCCAGACCCTGCTGACCCGATAGAGGTCCGGGTCAGCTGTTAGCCCTTAGCAGTGTGTTGGGAGAGCGAATCTGAGATCACCTGTGAACCCAAAGGGGCGCGAGACAGGCAGATGCACCCAGCAGGATGTGTGGCTGTGCTTCCTTCTGTTATGTCCCATTGAATGCTGACAAACCCCACACCACAATTGAGTCTGTGATGACAAAACCCAGTTCGTGTGATTAGTGGATCACAGTATCTGGGCCTGTGTCAGGGTGTGTTCCAGGACGGAAGATTAGTTTCCAACTAGACATTCACAGTTTTAACTCGTAAGGATAAATAGTACCAAAGTGTATCAGTAACCATATGAACTGCTCTAGGTGGGAGGATCTTGATGAACAAAACAGACCAAAATCACTGCCCTTTCATTTATTTATTTTTTTTATTTTTATTTTTTGTCTTTTTGAGACAGGGTCTCGCTATGTAGTTCAGGCTGGCCTTGAGCTCACTTTGTAGCCCAGGCTGGTCTCGAACTCAGAACGGTCCTCCTGCTTCAGCCTCCCGAGTGCTGGTATTACAGGTGTGAGCCACCACGCCAGCCCTCACTGCCCTTTCAAACTTTATATTTTAAGCACATAAAATGGGTAGTTCTAAACCAATAAATAAAATGTTGAATTTATAAATTTAATTATTTTTTTCTGGGAATTAAGCTCATGACCTCAGCTTAACAGCCAGGCACTGTGACACTGAGCTATATCCCCAGGAAAATTAAATTTAAATATAAACCAGGTGTGATGGTGCACACCTGTAATCCCAGCACTTGGGAGGCTGAGGCAAGAGGATTGCCTCAAGTTTGAAGCCAGTCTGAGGCTCCATAGTGAGTTCAAGACCACCACCCTTTTGAAGCCAGTCTGAGGCTCCATAGTGAGTTCAAGATCACCCTGAATTGTATAGTGAAACCCTGTTTCCAAAACCAAACCAAAAAATAAGATAAATTCAAATATACAGGAAGAGAGTGTGTTAACTAAGAGTTGTAGGGAATAGTAAAGCAGAGATGGGAAGGATAAGGGTGAAGGGTGGGATATTACATTTTCAGATGATAAGATCTGACTGTCTCTGAGAAAGTGACACTTGAACAAAAGTCATGAGAAGAGTTAGGGAGCCGTGAGGCCTGCAGGCCAGAGTGTTCCAGGTGTGTGGGGAGGCAGTGTTGACACCGGCAGGCAGGAGCTGCCTTCTGTAGTTGAAGACAGGAAGGTTCTGAGTAAGCCCCTGGATTGATGAGAAGGGAAGTTATACCAGAGGATAATCAGACCTGCGTGATCAAGGAGAGTTTTGGGTTTTAGCTTTGTTTTTTTATTTTTTGAGACAGGGTCTTGCTATGTGTCCTAGAATAGCCTCAAACTCAAGGTGACCCTCCTGCCTTAGCCTCTTGTGTGCTAGAATTAAAGGAGTGTGCCACCACACCTGGCTTATTTTTTTGAGACAAGGTCTTGCTTAGTTCAGGCTGGCCTTCAATTTTATGTGGCCCAGACTGGCCTCACACTCATGGTGATCTTCCAGCCTCAGCTCCCAAGCACAGGGATTGCAGGCATACATCATGAGGCCAGAATAAGTCATTGTAGAGCTTTAATGTTTACCATAAGTGAGCTACAGCCATTGAAGGATTTTGAGCAAAGAAGTACCAGGGTCTGTATTTCTAAGTGTCATTCTAACTACTGTCTTGAGAATAGACATTGTCTAGAACAGTGGTGGCAGACGTCTTAGAGACCAAGTGCCCATAGCATAACCCCAAACCCACTTATTTATTGGAAAGCATCAACACTGCAGTTAAACCTGAGTATCAAAGTTTTAATTTAGGGAAAAAAATACATTGATGTCTATTGTCTTAAAAGAAAAGCACAATAACAGAGCTTTTTTTTAGTGATATAAACAGCTTTATTTTGAAAGGTAAAAGTTTGCATTTGGCGTACTTTTGCACAACTTTCACACTCCTTTGCTGTTGTATGCAGTGATTGCTCACACGCTCACAGAGAGGGCTCTGTGTGCCTGCTGCAGCATGCATGCTGTAGCTTCCCTACCAGTGGCCCACAAGTTGTCCAGTTGATTACTGAGGTAACTTTAAAAATATATTTGAATATCAAAGGAAATTTTATCACATCACTAAAGTGTTTACTAAAAAGCTTTATTAGGGGCTGTTTTATATACTTTTCTTGTTTCTCTGACAAAATGAGGGACACTCAAAGCTAAGGCAGGAAAGTTTATTTAGCTCACAGTTTATAGAGGTTTCAGACCATAGTTGGCTGGCTCCAAGGCAAGGTATCATGGCAGAGGGGCACTGCAGAGGAGAAACAGTTCATGGTGGGCAGAAGGTAGCAGAACAAGTGAAAACTGCTTTCTGTCCCTTATGCTGTATCCAGTTACCAGAATTAGGGCTGTCCCCAACCAATCAGTGGACTGACTTAATCACCCACCCTTAGTCCTGGTATCACACCAAGAGTCCTAACACTGCACCATTGCACTCTAGATTCAGATGCCTGCAAAACAGCCCCACCTATGACTGCAAGAGGCTTTGTGGGACATCTGGACTCAGCCATAGCAGGGCAGAGGATAGAGTACCTGTCTGGCATGCACAGGGCCTGCGTTCTGTCCCTAGCATTGCCAGCACAGGGGCTTCATTAAAGGCTTTATCAAACAGCTTCATTAAATTTTCTTTACTTAATCTGGCAGCTAAACCCAATAGCCTTTCTGATAACATGTTTGTTTATAGCAGATGTACTCAAATGCTGATAGGGTATATAATGCCCTATCAGTTGGGGTTAAGTTTTACCACATACAAATCCGTGTATAGAATTTTGTGTTGGTGTGTGTGTACACATGTGCATTTGCTTGGGAGGGATCCCAGGATCTGGAGCATGCTAGAAAAGTGCTGTACCACAGAGCTATATTCCCAGGCCAGTTTCTAACTGTCTAAATAAGTGAGGGATTTTCGATGAATCATTTTAAAGTACGCTATAGACAGCATAATTCCAGGCACCCTAATTCATAGTGCACTTCCTAAGGTAAGGACATTTTTCTACATTAACTGTCAGTGTGTAAATCTTCACCCCTCCTTAGGACATCAACTTTTCAATCAGCAAGGCTGGACTGAGCTGGGGGAGGCCTTTTAGAATAGCCCCATTTGTGCTTCCTGATTGTAAATACTGTTTTTTCCTTTTGCTCCTGAGTAGATATGCTCCCTGTATCTTAATTCTGGTTTAAAGATATTTGAGAGGTAAATTAATTGTTGTGGTTTCCTTGAAATTGACTGCTTTTGGAAAGATTGAATCATAAATCGAATGATCGGAGAAGATTGTTTTGTGTCGATTAGTGAGAAGTTCACTAAGCCTCTGAAGAGCCTGTGGGG
Organism: Hydrochoerus hydrochaeris; assembly: GCA_004027455.1. Lineage (NCBI taxonomy): Eukaryota > Metazoa > Chordata > Mammalia > Rodentia > Hydrochaeridae > Hydrochoerus > Hydrochoerus hydrochaeris. The sequence goes on from PVLA01001062.1 coordinate 341,040, forward strand.
TATGGGGCTCCGGAGAGTTGTTCATCATTATCAGTTGTCACTGCTCTGTGTACAAGAGCCATCTATTCATTTCTAGTTTTCAAGAAGGTTAAGAACCATAATTAGATCAAGAACATTCCAATAAGAATAATTACTGCAAAAGTCACTTTCTAGGATCATAAAGCCCAAAAGTGCCTGTCAGCATTCTTTCTCAGATACTATTCATGACATATAAATAGCTTCACTGTTCTCATCATGAGGACTTCCATAACATTATTTTTAAAGCCAGGCACTTTTAAAACACAATGTGTGAAAATACACTAGGCCAGTGAACACAAGAAAACAGTGGGTCAGTATTTGACCATCAGACTTTCATCTTGTGAAATGACTTTCTTCTCTGTTATTATTACATCTGTTTTAAAGGCCTTAAAATAGAGGTTCAAAGTTCTGACTGGCTTGTAAATGGTCATTTAACACCTAAAGACTGGGAGTTTGTGTAATTGCCTTAATGACTCATTTTCACAAAAAAAGTCAGTCTTCATACAACAGCTTATCAAAATTAGGTAATCACAGCACTTGGGAGGCTGAGGCAGAAGGATCACTGTGAGTTCAAGGGTGTTGCAACCCATGCAGCTCCTGAGATTCTTGGGGTGAAGGACATGAGAGGATGAGAAAATAAAGAAGAGACAAAGCTGGGATCAGGTGGATCCCTTACCCTCCTGATGGGAGGAATGTACTGCTCAACCACTATAGCACTCCTAAAGAAGAATGTCAATTTCAACCCCACTTCCTAACAACTTGTTTGCCTGGCGGGCCAGGGCCCCTTGCCTTCTTGGTGCTGGAACAACTTGTTTACATAGCTTATTCTGGTCACTCTGTGTTTTCAGGGCTGGCCTTGCTTTAGCCCTACCTATTTGATCTGTCTCTAGCTTCAAGGGCTCCCTACACAAGCCCAGCCTAAACTACCATATGAGACCCTTTCTCACCACCACCACCACCCAGTGTATTTTAATTTTTAAAATTACTACAATAAATAAAAGACACATTGCCATTAATCTACCTCAAAACATTCCCTCTTGCTTTAAGCATACTAACTCCATCATTGTTGTAAATTTCTGAAATGTTCTAGAATCCTCTTTCCTGAATATCTTTACAAAGTGTGATCAGAAACCCAGTGGGAGCTGCCGCCAAATGCCATCCAGTGGAACGGTAGAGCCGGAGACACATCCACCACAGCCTTGGCCACTCTGTCCCCAGCCCTGACACCTCGTGACCTCCAGCTCTTTCTGAGTCAGAATGGCCAAGAAAAATATGCATTTCAGATGGACTCAGAATATCAAGCAGCCACAGTAGCATAACTAAAGTAACCCTTGTGGGTCTGCTTCAGAAAATAGCAAAACGATGGGAAGACTGTTTAGAGTGAGGGGCTGTGTTGGGGAGATTAGACGATAATGTGTCTTTTACTGTGGTTCTTTAAACATTTGGCATAATCCGGGCATGGAAATTTCCAGTGCTTGTATTTCCAGTAACCTGGGAGCTGAGGCAGGGTCCCAAGTTCAAGCTCAGCCTGTGTAATTTAACAAAATCTTGTCTCAGAATTTAAAATGGACTTGGTTGTGGCTCAGTGCGAAGTCCTTGGGTTCAGTCACTAATACCATCCCGCAAAAAAAATTTTTTTTGCAGTGTTTTTAATTACACTGCATATAATACATAATCGTCTGCCTTTTGAGGACAGTTTTGTCAAGTAAGCATTTTGTTTACTTGATGTGTACCTCTTGCTGTGAATGATGCATGTGTCATTTAAGTATATGAGGCTGCTTTTATGCCATATTGTGCATAAAAATCCTTCTAGCATTAGAGGGATATAATGAAGAATAAGATTAATTTGTCAGTGGGCACAATACATGGGAATCACTGTAACTGTACAAGGTCACATGTAATTTTAGACTGAGGAAGGCTTCATAAAGAAAGTGGGATTTAAGCTGAACATTGAAAAGGAAGTTTAGAATGTTACTAAGCAGATGGGAGCCAGTATACCCTTCTGTAGAACACAGAGAACAAAGGCCCAGAAACAGAAAGGGCAGGTTATTCACAGGTGGGGAGTGAAACAAGTTGGCCACAGTGCAGGAGAGAGAGCCGACTGCAAGGCGTTGTGCAGAGTGAGGAGGGCTGGGGCGGCTGGGCTTTGCTGGCAGTGCGGGTGACAGTTTGAAGTCCCTGCTGTGCACCTCATTCTGTTTCTCCTTGAAAAGACAGAGTTGATTTTAATAGCACTTGATAAACCATTTGGGTTCAAATCTCTTTTGTAGTGTTAAAAAATTGGAGCCCACGATGCTGCAGTTTATGTCTGTTCCATGTTGACATTTACTGGTTCAGAAATGAAAACCTGCAAAAAGCACTCCCATGCACTTTCCTTTAGGTGTCTGGTCACTGGCTTCATCACACATTGCATAGCCACTAAAATGGATCCTCCATACTTGAGGAAGAGACTGAAAAGACAAATGATATACCACATTATGAGCACAAAAATTGGTTTTTATTTTGGAGACCTCCCTCTTCCACTCCAGCAGGGTAACCCCAACCATGTTTTTAGAATCTGCAGTAAAAACTCTACCCTTGAAGAATATTCAGTTTAGGGACAGATAAATAAATAAATAAATAGATAGATAGATAGATAGATAGATAGATAGATAGATAGATAGATAGATAGAGTTGTGATGGGCAAAAATGACAGACTCCAGAAATAAAAAGAAACTGCTTTATTAGCTGAGCTCAGCTGCAGCACTGTCCCAGGAGCAGATTAGGAGGTATGTGCACCAAGCAGGAAGTTGCAGGGGCTTAATAAAACATTAGACCATAACGGGGTGGGGTGGGGTTTGGTGATCTTTTTGTGTCCATAAAATGCAATATCTGCTTAATTGTTTGGAAAAGGGCTGATTTGCAGGAGTTAGGAAGTTACTTCACAAAGAACATTAAACCACAACGGGGAGGGGTTGTACAGCAGTGGGTCACAACAGAGGGGCAGTTTTCTCAATTTAAATTTACAAAATCAAGCTTTACAGGGATGGTTACACAAGGAAGAACATTATGATCTCTAAATACAGGCATAGGCTATAACATTCCCCACTGCTTTTGGTCATGGAGTCAGATCTTTGACTCTGTGTCTTTATTATATATAGGTAACGAGGTATATCTTTTTTGTCTAAGTGCAAGCATTTTGACAGTTTGAAATTGGCCCTGGATGTGATTTAGAAGGAACCTTACAATACACAGTCCGATGGCCAAGGCAAGAAGAGAACAATTGGTCCTATCAGAGCTGAGAGCAGGGTGGTCAGCCAAGGGCATAGTGAGAACAGGTTCTGAAACCAGTTCTGGTCCATTTGTCATTTTTTTTTTTAAGTCTCTTTCTAAGCTTGTTTATACTGTCTCATACAACTCCAGAGTGATGGGTATAAAAACAGCAGGCCTTGCTTAGTGTCACACATAAATCTCTCTCTTTTATGAATAACAGGTCTAGGCCCCTATGGTTTTGGAGAACCATTTTTACCAGAGACCCTAGGGATTCTTTTAACTTGAATACAGAATGTTTTAGTGTTGTCAAGTCTAAGTCTATGAGGGCTTTTAATTCTTGGTAGTTTTTGTCACCAAGTATTAAGCTTGTAGCTCCCAACGCTGTGGCTCCAGAAAGACCCAGTCCCATCAAAACTGATTAACATACGGACTGCTTGAGCTGCTCTAGAGAGGCCAGATTTTAAATTTAGGTGTTCTCTTCCACTTGTACCAGAATACCAGTAAACCTGGGGAAATACATGTACAAAAATACAGTTTAGTATGCCTAGTAAATATATTAAGCATGACACAGGAAGTTAAGCCTGAGGTACAAGCAAACCATGATCTTGTAGGGGCCTCTAGGTGTTGACTTGGCATATAAGAAACATTATTTATTACAATAGAGTCAGAACATAAATTTGCATAAGGGCTAGAATCAAGGTTATAGGTAGCAGACCGGATACAAGTTTTATTTCCTTGAACATTTCTTAAGGTGAAGATGGGTTTACTTGTCTCCATCAACAAGAAGAGGAATCTTTGAAGGAGGAAGAATTTTTAATCTGAAAAAAGGTATTGGAACCAATGGATGCAGCCTGGGCCAAGCCTATATAAAAGGGGGTTGCATTTTGAGGAACAGCTTGGCCAATTTGGTTTTGAGGATCTTTTGAGATCTATAAAAGGATCGTTATTGTTCCATGGGGAGATGGATTCATAACCCCAGTTTCTACAATAAAAATGATCGGGCACCCTCACGATTTTTGTCATGGCAAGGATTTCCTGAAGATTGTTCTCTAGGGCAAACATAAAATTGTATATCCCCTAGATATAGTCTTCCCAAGCTGGGTGTGACAGTTAAAGAGGTCATCAGAGGTTTTTCATTTTTCTCATCCATAAGCTCATGTTGTATGGTAGTTGGGTATCCTAAGAGGTCACATAGGTCTGCAACCAGAACAGCAGAGAGAGTGGTGCTTTTAGCTATGAGTTCACTCACTAAGGCATTTGTTAACTCCCAGGTGTAAAGGGACAGGTTATGGCTAACTGGCAAGGCAAGCTGTATGTAACAAGGAAAAAAAGAAGATCAAGAGCATTTTGACAATTTAAGCTTAAGAGAGTCCTTAGTCCGTATAACAGTTTACTTATCTGTTTCTTGGGTGTCTGGTGGGACCACCTTGATGTGAGAACCTGCTACTTTGACGGCCATGGAGGTGCTGTGGATGACAGTGTATGGTCCAGTCCAGAAAGGTTCAAGAGAAAAGTTGCAGGAATGATGCTTAAGTAGCACTTGGTCTCCAGGATTAGCAACAAGTGGAATCTCCGGTGTGGGCAGAAGTTTGGCTTGGTGGTCTTGTTGGTGGATAGAAATAAGCACAGGTTGAAGAGGCTGTAGGGACTTAATTAAACTGTGGTTAGTGGCTTCAACCAAATGGGCACTCAAGATGAGAGACAAGGAAAGGCAGTCTTCCATAGACTGTCTCAAAAGGAGTTATTCTAGAGTCACATGGGGTACAACGAGCATGCAAAAGGAAGGCGACTTACCCAGGTTTTGCCAGACTTTAAGATCAACTTACTAAGTGTTTCTTTTAAGGTACGGTTTATCCGTTCGACATGGCCTGAGCTTTGGGGATGGTAGGCACAGTGAAGTTTCCAATTAATCGGTAATAACTGAGCTGCTTTGTAAGTTATAGAAGCTATGAAAGCTGGGCTATTGTCGGACCCTATGGATAAGGGTAGGTTGAATCTGGAAATTATCTCATATAAAAGCTTTTTGACAACAATTAAAGCCAATTCTGATTTTGTTGATTATCCTTCAGTCCATCTGATGAAGATGTCTATTAAATAGATACCTGTGTCCATGTAATCCTGGTTTCCCCATGTCCATGAAATCAATCTCCCAGTGCTCCCCTGGAAAAGTTCCCTGGACCCAAGTTCCTTCTTGAATAGCGACAGCCTTTTCATTTACTCTGAGGCATTGTGGACATATTTGACTTACTTCCTTTGTTAGTTGGGTCAATCTTGGAACAAAATACCTTCTTTGGAGCAATTCAGCTAATTTAGAGCCCCCCATGTGTGAGACTTGGTAAATTTGAAGAATTAAGTCTTTTCCTAGACTCAGGTATCAAAATATGTTTATCTGCAATTGGTACCAATTTTCAGGGGGCATCTGTCTTGCCTTTGTCTAGCCAGTTCTTGATCTGATTTTGAGTAAACAAGCTGAACCAAATGAGAGGGTGGTCAAACCGGTAGCAGATGAGTCACAGCCTGCATCTTTTTTTTTTTTTTGCAGGGGGGGGACTTTATTTCTTGCAGTTTTTGGAGGTTTCAGTCCATACTCAGTTGGCTCCAAGGCAGAGTGGCATGGCAGGGCCGCAGTTCATGGCAGCTGCAAACAGCAAGGCAAAAATCAGCAAGAAAGAGAGACACGCCTTCTTGCCATTGTATCACATCCTGGCTCCACCGTTAGGCCAGTGTAGCCCTCACACTTCCAATCCAAGCACTAGACAATGAACCAATCATAAATACATAATGCAAAGGCATGAGGCTTGGAGGCCACTGACATAAACCATGACATTCCACCCCTGGCCCCCAAAGACTCATGCACATCCTTTATACAAAAGATTTAGTCCATAATCCAAGAGTTGCCAAAGCCCTAACATTTTCAGCATTGCTGAGAAGTCCAAGTCCCAAGTCTCCTCCAGTATCTATGGCAAACTCTTAACTGTAAACCCCTGTACAAATGAAACAAGGTTAAACATTTCTGAAATGCAAAGACAAAAGATAAACATTACCATTACCTTTACAAAAGTTACAAATGGGAATGTAAAGCATTGGAAACAAAGCAAGTCCAACATCCAGCAGGGGGAACATTTAAGTCCTAGAGTTTGCATGGACAATCTTAAGGCAACTTCCCTAGCACTTTTATCTGTTAAAACATTTTCTTTAGATATTGAATCTGTCCCTTTTTGGTGACCTCTGCAATGTATTACTGCTATAGACTTAGGTAGCCAGATGGCAGCCAGCAAGTCCAGGATATATGAGGCATTTTTTATTTTTGAGCCTGCAGAAGTCAGGAGTCCTCTTTCTTGGTAAATAGCCCCATTAACATGAACTGTAGCAAAGGCATAACTGCTATCTGTATGTATGTTCGCCTTTAAATCTTTGGCCAGTTTCAGGGCTTTTCTAAGAGCAGTGATTTCGGCCCTTTTTGCTGTTGTACCTTGGTCTAGGAGTTGAGCCCAAACAGCTTGTGTCTCTGTGGTCACAGCCGCCCCTGCTACCCTTTTACCTTTAAAGATGAAACTACTACCATAGGTGAAGTACACAATATATCCGTATGTTCCAAGGGGAGGTCATTGAGGTCTCAGTGGAGATTGTTGGTTGTGGAAAGCAGATCCAGACAATTGTGGATAGACATCTGTGGGTCATTGTCAGGCAGAAGGGTTGCAGGGTTAAGGGCAGAGGTTTCCTTGAATTTAATAAGGTCAGAGTTAAGCTGAGGGCCTGGTATTGCACAATTCTTGCATTGGAATGCCACCTATCAGGTGGAGCCCTAAGAAGGGCCTCAATCGCATGAGGTGCCACAACTTGGAGTTTTTGTCCAAAAGTTAATTTATTGGCCTCCTTTACTATGGAGGCATTGGCAGCAGTGGCTTGGAGGCAGTTTGGCCATCCTGTGGCTACTGAGTCTAGCCTTTTTGAGAGGTAGGTGATGGAACGCCACCATGGTCCCAGAGCTTGAGTTAATACCCCTTTTGTTATTCCTCGTTGTTCAGCTATGAACAGCAGGAAGATCTTGGTCAGGTCAGGTAAAGCCAATGCAAGAGCCTGAGTAAGAGCCATTTTCAATTTTTGAAAGGCTTAGCTCTCCTTTTCAGTCCAAACAGGTAGATCTGAAGGAGTCCCTCCTGTGGCAGCATGGAGGGGTTGAGCTAACTCAGCAAAGTCCAGTAACCAGAGGTGACAATAGCCTATAAATCCCAGGAACTCTCAGATTTGCCTCTTAGTTTGAGGCTCAGGGATCTGAAGGATCGCCTCAATTTTTTTAGAGGACAAGGACTACTTACCTTCAACAATAGTATAACCCAGGTATTCACAGGTGAGCATTTCTTGCAGAAACACGATAACGCATGTATCATAAGGTATGCAGTCAGTCTCAAGTGCCCTGTAGGCAGTCCTCACAGCTAGGCGCTGCCAAGAGGATGTCATCGACATACTGCAGCAAGGTGATCCCCGGGTGCTCACCACAGAACTGTTGGAGGTCCTTTTTTAGAGCCTCCTCGAATAGCGTTGGAGCATTCTTAAAGCCTTGTGGTAACCTAATCCAAGTCAGTTGGGATGAACCCCTGGTGTCTGGGTTGGTCCACTCAAAGGCAAAAATAGGCTGACTTACCGGAGCAATCCGGAGGGTGAAGAAGGCAATCCGGAGGTCAAGAACTGAATATCAGGTTTGGTCTGGAGGCAGGAGACTTAAAAGCATATAAGAATTTGGAGCAGTTGGGTGGAGGGTGACAACACTTTTATTTACCTCTCTCAGTTCTTGAATCAGTCAGTAGTCTGCAGTCCCAGGTTTTTGGATAGGCAGCAGTGGAGTATTCCAAGCCAATGTACAAGGTATCAGAATGTTGGCTTCTTTTAGTCTCTGAATGTGTTTTGAGAGTCCTATTCATGCCTGGAGGTTGAGTGGGTACTGACGTACTCTGACAGGAGTAATGTGAAGCAGGATTTCAATAACTAGGGGTGCATGATTAACAGCCAGTCTGGGAGGGTTAGTTTTAGCCCACATGAATGGAATTTCTTGCATGAGGAGATCCAGTAATTTGGCTGAGACTGTGAAGGAAGCCTTTCTGGTTCTGCCAGTAGTTAAGTGTCCCTTAGTAATGGGGCAGGTAATCAGAAGACATATAGGAGTGTCTCCCTCTTTTGGTGCATCCTGGAGGTGAGCATGAGGACCATCCTCAGAGAAACTAATATTGGCCTAAAGCTTATGAAGTAGGTCTCTGCCAAGTAGGGGTTCAGGACACCCAGGAACCACAAGAAAGGAGTAATTTAAAGTTTGTTTTCCCAAATGAGTAACCTTAGTATGAGTCCACAGGTAGCATTGGATGTCACCAGTGGCTCCTTGAATAGCCAAGGTATTTTTGGATATTTCTCCAAGGGGGTGCTGTAGCACAGAATAACTGGCCCCAATGTCAACCAGGAAGTCTATGGGTTGCCCCCCACCAACACAGTTAGGGTTACCCAGGGTTTGGGGGGAGCAGACGAACTCTGAAATTATCAGTTCTTCTCCAGTAAGACACAGGGAGTAGTTTCCCCTTTTGCCAGCTTAGTTTTTAATTTTGAGCAATCCTTCTTCAATGGCCTGTCTCCTTACAATATGTACATCGGTTCTTGTCTGGTGGGACCTTCAGTAGTTGGCCTTTTTCCTTTTTGGCCTGAGTATGCCCTTCTGCCAACATAGCCAAGATCTTAGTCAATTTTTTATCTTCTCTGTTGTCAGAAACCTTTTGGGCTCTTTTCACCAACTGTCCTAACATCATTCCCTCAAAGCCTTCTAATTTCTGCAATTTATGTTTAATATCAGGGGCCAACTGGGAGACAAAGGCTATATTAACAGCTCGTTGTTCTCTGGTGCCTCCGGATCTATAGGCATATGTATATACAATAGGCTTCTAGGAGGGGCTCAAGGAAAGCTGGTGGGGACTCAGAAGCCAATTTTCTCACCTCAGTTACCTTAGATAAATTAGTTGGCTTTCAACCGGTAGTTCGAAGCGCCACTAGTAGAATCTGGTGATGGTGATCAAGAACCTTCTTACCTCCATCCATGTTGGGGTCCCAATTGAGACGGATCAAGGGAAAAACAATATTAAGTCTCATCGGGTCTGAAGTGGGTTCTCTATTGGTATTGAGGACAGATCGACGTGCTAGAGTACGAATTCACTCTTGCTGCTCAGATGTGAAGAGAGTCTGCAAAAGCTGTTGGCAGTCATCCAGGTGTCAGCCAATGGGTGAAACAGTCTCAAGAAGAGATATTAGCGCCTGTGGGTCTTAGGAAAATGGGGGATTCTGTAGTTTCCAGTTATACAAATCACTAGTGGAAAAGGGGACATATGTGAAAAAGGTACCCTGAGCAGAGTCTGAGGGAGGGGCCTCTTGGAGGGGGAGGATGGCTTACCTGCTCTCTGGTAGCTAGGACAGTTGCTCTTCCAATGGCCTTTGGGGTTGGTGCACTCTCTTGTTTAATGTCTCTCTTGTTGCACTCTAAGCATGGTCTGGGTAGTTCTGCCTTGTCCCAGTTTACCTGTCTCAGAGCTCCAAATTGCTAGGAAAGTCCCTCATAGGACTATTTAGCTCAAAGTAGGAAACAGACCAAAACACAAAAAGACAATGAGCAAGAGTTAGTCTAGAAATTGATGACAGTGCAGGCAGTGGAGTAGTTGCCTTGTCATAACAAAAGCTACAACGGTACATACGGCATCTAGGAACATACATGAGGCATTACTGATATTTATAATTACTTCAGGTAGTACTTGAGGATATATTTATGATTGTATAATATGTATAATTATTAAGCTAACAACAGAAACATGAATATATAATACATAACATACATATAATTATATAATTATGAGCATTTTATTAGAACAAATAAGGTCTCCAACAAACGGAAACTGGTTGAAATCACCAGGTGGCCACTCTTTTATTTATTAATCAGAGTCCCGTTCAATGTCTTTTATCATTTTAAATTTATAATCTTGACCTAATAGCAACTAGTACCAAAGGAAGGCTAAAAACACCATCTGGCAATAAAAAACTCAAAATTGGAAGTGGTCAGATCCATAGGCAGGCAAAACCAAAAACAAGATGGGGATACAGAAAGACATAAGATGGCCGAAACCCTCCACAGACACAAAACGGCGGTAGCCCACCCAAATGGGACAAAGTCCCAGAACAAAGGAAAAAGGCAGAAGCCCACCCAAATGGGACCAAGTCCGGCAAAATTGGCGACATCTTGCCACAAACAGGAATAAGCCTAAGGACTTAATTCCCCCAAGTTCAGAGGATGCACTCAAAGAACAGAACATAGACTGAGACACAGGAACAAAGAATAGAACAAGGACAGAGGATTCAAAATGAAAGTAAGAGGCACCTACCGGTGTGGTGAAGCCGTATTAAAAAAACTTGGTGCTTTAGTTCCACAGATGAGTCCAATGCATCCAAGGTAGGAGTCCAAGAGGTAGATCCCGAAAAGGTGGGATCCCGGACGAGCCCCCAAATGTGATAGGCAAAAACGACAGACTCCAAAAATAAAAATAAAATCGCTTTATTAGCTAAGCTCAGCAGCAACAGTGTCCCAGGAGCTGATCGGGAGGTGCCCACCAAGCAGTAAGTTGCAGGGGCTCATAAAACATTAGACCACGGGCGGGGGGGGGGTTGGTGGTCTTTTTGTGTCCATAAAAGGTGATGTCTGCTTAATTTCTCGAAATAGGACTGGTTTACAGGAGTCAGGAAGTTATTTCTCAGAGAACATTAAACTGCAAGTGGGCGGGTTTTACAGCAGTGGGTCACAACAGGAGGGCAGTTTTCTCAATTTAAATTTACAAAATCAAGCTTTATAGAGATGGTTACACAGGATGAACATTATGATCTCTAAATAGAGGCATAGGCTATATTTAAAGAGCTATAAGTAGAGGCACACAGGAAATACATAATTTCACCTGGGTAAGTTAGGAAAGACTTGGCAAAGCAGGTGACCTTTAAAACAGAAATGAAATAAGGAAAACAGTGAGTATGGGTGGCGTATTCTAGAACAAATACTGACGGGCCTGTGAGGACAAGGCCTGTGGCCCAGTTAGCCCTGGAGAGGAGGGCTGGGCAGGTCTGAGGGGCTGCTGCCTCATAGACCCGGGAACCACAGTGGAGTAAAAGTAGCTCGCTTCTGTTGGTGTCAGAAAGCAAGTGCTAGGAGTCTACAGATAAGGTACAGAAAGGGCAGCACGCTTGTGAAGCCATCGATTTCTTCTTGGGGTGCAGCATTAGCTGCTTCTAACACCCTTTCATTAAGCACGGGTATTTTGGAAACATTTTGTTTTCCTCCAGTCTGACTTATCCAGTTTTTTCTGCCCTTTAAGAAATGATAGCTAGCCTGTGTTGCCTAGCCCATCTGAACTAAATAATAATGAGGACATAGCCAGTCCTTTGAATTTTTTTCCTCCTTTATCGATGCTCATCTTTTTACTCCCAGAAGAATGATAAATTTTATTTTTGCAATTAAGTTTATTGGTACATTTAGTTATATATTCGATCACATTCATAATAGGAAATTTGCAACTGTACATGATATAACTTGATTCCTCCCCCCCATTCTCCTACCCTCCAGCCCCCTTCCCCCCATATTTATAAAAGCTTTGTTTCCATTTTTCCTTTTCTCATTTTTTCCTGTCCTCCCTTTCCTTCTCCCCCATCTCCAGTTTCCCTTCACATTTGACTGCTTTCTTTGTATTTCACAATATCTGTTACATTTTGGTTCTTATTTACACGTTCGGTTTCTCACACCAGAGAATGTGGTATTTACACATGTGTGTCTGATTTATTTCAGTAAGAATATGGCCTCAAGGTGCTTCCATTTACCTAGGAATGTCTCAAGCTTCTCCTTTTTATGGCAGAGTAGTAGTCCATTGTCTAACCTTTCATCAGTTGATGGGTATTCTGTGTCCAACTTTCTGTCAGCCCTGTGACTGTGCTGTGTGCAGCTGTGCTTCAGATGCACTTGCCATGTGATAGAATAGTTCTCACCAATCCCAGTATTGCTCTTCCTCTTTTACTTGCAGAAGGAGCTGAAGAGGACAAAATGGAAACAGACAATGATGGTCCGCAGCCAGAAAAGGTAAAGTGGTTGAGGGCGAGGCCTTGCGAGTGTGAGGGCTGGGCTTGTGCATGTTTGGCTCCTTTCAGAGCACAGTAAATAGTTCTGTCAGATGCTGGGCTTGTTGCTCAAGATACCATTCTCACAGAGCAGGACTTGGCACCCTTTGCTTTTATTTATTCATCAGCTGAAGATTTCACCCAGCCTGTCCTCTGTGCCTCTTTCAGGCACAGGTGGGACATGAGTTTGTACAGGAGCATTGACTTGTGGGGCTTAGGGCTTGTGACAGAAGAGAATTACAGAATGTTGGGGGATTTCCTCAGAGTTCACTGGCAGCAGCAGAATATTTAGAATAGAATGAATGAGAGGCCGCTTTGTGCTATCGATTTTAAGAGACAGAACTGTTGGAGGACTGAAGTAGTGGCTGAGGAGCCCAAGCTTTCATCTGGGGAGGGAGGAGAGCTAAGCCAGCGTGCTCCTCTGCGCCTGTCCAGTGTGTCCTGGCCTGGGCCTTCTTCACACAGGCGTTCTACTGGAGCTACAGCATGCTGGCAGATGCTTGTGGTCTCGATTACATGAGAGAATGAGGGAGGGGAATAATGCAATGGATACAGCTTCTCCAGTGTCCACATACCATGCTTGCATGTTTACATTTATGATTTCATTACTTTTCAAAGCAGTGATAACTGGCCCACCCTATACTATACGCCGAGGTATATAATTTGTCCAAGTTATAGGCAAATGGTTTCAAAACTAGCAGACAGAATGAGATGGTACCAGCTAATTCCCTGACATTCTTTTGGACATCCTAACCCTGTGGTCCCAGATTGAGCAGGGACTGTGTACTCAGGAGATGTATGGTCTTGTGAACCCTCGGGTGTTAAGGTAGTTAAAAAAAAATACTTCTGAATTTGTTAGTTTTCCTGCCAGCCCTTTTACACAGGGCCTTTCTGAATCTAGTGAATCTAGTCCTGTTTTTGTGATTTGGTTTGGTTTTTATTTTTACTTTTTGTTTTCTTTGTTCATTCATGGGGTGGTTTTGTATTTGAGACAGGGTCTTGCTGTGCAGTTGAGGTTAGCCTCAAACATGGGGCAGTTCTCCCATAGCCTACCAATTGCTGGGACCATAGATGTGTGCCACCAGGTCTGGCACAGTTTTGAGGTAGATAGAAGGGTGTATTTTTGTTTTGTGGTATTGGGGATTGAACCCAGGGCCTTTGTACTGAGCTGCATGCCCATCACTTTGTTTGTACTAAGCTACATCCCCAGGGTTTTCCTGCGTCAATAAATTGCTTAAGCTGGGCTTGAATTTTCAGTTCTCCTGCCTCAGCCTCCCAGAGTGCTAGGATTACCAATTTGTGCCACCACACCCAGGTGTTCCAATTCTTGCCTAAAATAGTAAAACCTTTTGTTAACTCAAGATAATTAAGCTCCTAAAATTACTTTTTTGTTCACTTCCTGTTCTCTCTTCTTTCGGTACTTCTTTTAGGCAGAGAACAAAGGAGAAAATGAAACAGATGAAGGTGATAAAGCACAAGATGGAGAAAATGAAAAAAGCAGTGAGAAGGAACAAGATGGTGAAGTTAGTGAGGATATCAAATCAGGTAACTTGAGAAGAACCTCCTTAGATTTCCTTTCTGTGTGATAATGTAAAAAGACATGAGGCATGCAGGTTGTTTCCTTGTGGTCAGTTGGGTTTTTGTGGCACTCGAAGTTGAGTGCACTGAGCTACAACCCAGCCTGGTTTATTTTGTTTTGTTTTATTTTGTGTAGAAATGTTTCATCCTCTATCTGATTCGTTTTTTTACTGTTACAACAAACATGCATTTGCATTTCACTTAGCAGCTAGGTAGTGCTGACTCTGGTGTCTGCATTTGGTATCTGCTTTCAGTAGTGTGTCCCCACCGCCCCGGCCGCCATTGTACTGTCAGCATCAGTCGTGGGGTGGCCATGGCTCTGTTGTTGGTGTTCCACAGCAAGGTTCCCAGTGCATCCCACTGACTAAGGAACAGCCGCATGGCTCGTGGACCCCATTCTCCCGAGTTTTCCTGTGTGGGTCTCAGGGAAGTACGTGGGGAGCCTAGAGGATGCAGGGGAGACAGAGGGGACCATTCAGAAGTGCAGCCCATGTGGAGGCAGACGTACATATGCAGGGTGATTCAGCAACACTTGGGAAACGAACAGGGCATTGAAGTCTCTTGTAAGGTCTGTGCTTGTGCATCACATGGCAGAGGTGAAGGGAGATACGTTACGGAGTCCAGGAACACTAGTAATAAAATTTCTTCTGTTTCTAGAAGAAAAGGAGACTGAAGAGAACAAGGAACTCACTGATGCATGTAAAGACAGAGAAAATGACACCACGAAGAAGAAAGTAGAACATGAGATTTCTGAAGGAAATGTTGCCACTGCAGCGGCAGCTGCTCTTGCCTCAGCTGCTACCAAAGCCAAGGTTCGCCTGCAGCCCTTCCAGGACTCTCCTGCATTCTGAAAGACCACATTGTTCTTAGCTAATTGGGAACATTTCGTATAAAGAGCCGTGCTCCCGGTAGGGAATGCCTACTTGCTTGAATGGCATTTCTAGGTTAGGAAATGCACAGGAGCAGGAGAAAAGGAGATCCGGTCCTAAAGGGTGACCGACTGCTCATTCCATTCACTGTGTTGTGTAGATTAGTGCAGACCATAGAGATAGGTGGAAGGCAGATTTTGAAGTCCCTATAAAGAATTGATTGTCTTTTTGCTTTTAATTTGCCTGTAGAACTTCTCCTGAACCATTGTTCCAATAATTTCTACCAGATTGAAATATTTATGATTTTTAAGACAAAAATCTGTTCCCCTGTATAAATACTTCACCCTGATATTGCAGACTGAAAGAAGAGAGGGAACCTAAAATAATTCTTTTTCTTCTTGAATTTGCCAGCTTTTCTGAGGGTGGTATTTTCTATTTATAGCGTAGAATTGGCTGCACACCATATTTAAGAAGACAAGAAAATGTTACTTTCCTGCTTAGTGTTAATTTAGCATTTTGAAGCATTCCAAACATGAATAAGTTTTTTGTTTTTTGGGAGGGGGTTTTCGTGCCAGCAGTCAAACTCAGGACCTTGCACTTGCCAGGCAGGCACTGTATCATCACTGAGCTATATCCCCAACCCCATGAATAAGTTTTTGAAAATCTCTTCACCCATCCTCCATTCTACCTCAGAAATATTTTCTTCCAATTTAGATTACCAGTTTCTAGAACATTCCTAATTGTTTTATCCTGAGCTGTTCTTGATCCATTGGTAAAGATGTTCTTTCATGGTTTCTAATTCCCTCAGACCATTCAGCCACATGAACTACCTCTCCAAGTGTTTAATCCATGGAGCGTGATTCTTTACAGACCCAATTCCAACCAGAAAACCGCTGTTCTGAATACTCATCCATTAGGGCCAGGGTGTTTACAGGCCACTGTAATGCTCAGGCTAGATGCTTAGCCCAGCTTACTCTTGGTATTAAAGTAGCTCTTGGTCCTACGTGTTCATACTTTCCAGTATTAAGGATCTCCTGATCAGATCTTTTTTTTAATTTTTTTGAGTGGATGTTTGCTGTTGTGTTGTTTTTGGAGACAGGGTTTCACTATGCAGTTCAGGCTGGCCTTCAGATCATTTTGTAGCCCAGGCTGGCCTTGAAGTCACAGTGATTTTTCTGCCTCAGCTTCCCAAGTTCTGGGATTATAAGCGTTATGTCACTATGCCCGCCTCAGCTGGACATACTCTTTTTTTGCCCAACACCCCACTACAAGTTCTGTTGCTTAAATGAGTAATGATGTGGACACCAATCTGACTTCCTCATTTATCTGATTTTTCTCTTCCACTAGAAACATCTTTGAGTATTTGCTGTCACATGAGCCTGTTTTCTAAACTATTTTGTTCTTGCCATTCTGCTGAACAGAATCAATAGTTGTTGTCTTCTTGCCATCTAAAATTTTTGGACACACTTCCTTTATAGAATTCTTCCAATTTAGATTACCAGTTTCTAGAACATTCCTAATTATTTTATCCTGAGTTGTTCTTGATCCATTGGTAAAGATGTTCTTTCATGGTTTCTAATTCCCTCAAACCATTCAGCCATATGAACTACTTCTCCAAGTGTTTAATCCATGGAGTGTGATTCCTAACAGACTCAGTTCCAACCAGAAACCACTGTTCTGAATACTCATCCAGCCGGGCCAGAATTTATACAATTCTTTTCATTCCTCCTTCCTGTTGCATCCATCCTTGATGCACTATGCTATGGCTTTAATCTGAGAAGCAGCTAACTAAGGTAGGCCTGAGAAGTTTCATGCATTCTTTGTGACATTTTCTAGGACTTCATACTGTTAATTCCTGCAGCTTTGGGCATATGAATGTGTCTGTTATACACTGCTGATAATCTTAGAACAATTGTTTCACTTCTTCACTGCATAGACACCACTTTGATGCATCATTTGGCCTGGCCCTTTGCTATCTCATAGAAAGTCTAGCAGAATGTCCAGAGGACAGTGGGAGGAGGCAGATCCCTGAGTTTTCACTACTTTATCATCAGCTGCTCTTACCTCTACTAGTGGGAGGTTTATATTTTAATTCTCTCTAATTTGTGGAGATAATGCTTGTTTGCTAAGACTTTGTGCATGGGAATTGTTGAATGCCGGTGACAGCTGGATGTGTTGTATTTTATAGTGTGCAGTCATCTTTGGTTTGCATGGTAATCAAGGGATGAGGAATTCACTTAGATTACTGTAATTACTATAACTTACCCAACTAATCCAAGTTTCTCTTACCCATTTTATTCTGTATCTATAAACAGATTGCTAGTAAGAGTTTGTCACTCTCTGGCATGGAGTGCTAATTAGAGGCTCTAGATCTTGCTCCTGAACAGATAATGGTGTTCTCTCTGCTTCTCCCATCCTTGCCATAGGAGACAGTCTTGAAAAGTGAGTTGTGTTTTGAGCTGCACACAGTAAGCTGTGCATGGCCTCACCTGGAGAAGAGGTGGCCAGGAGCTCTGGTGGCTCCCATCTGGTGACCAGCCTTGGAGGGAAGGAAGGCCCCAGAACTCTAGCTGTAATAAACAAGAAGCCCCAAAACCTAGAACATGTTCGCATCTGCTTGACAGCAATAAAATTGGTTCTTCCAAGGAGACAGATCACATTTCTTTAACCAGATGTTTCCTTTGGATCCGCTCATAAATCTCTCCATACCCTTCCACACACCCTACAGCAGCAAAAATAGGCTTACCTAGGAACTGGGTGTCTACTCTAAGCCAGTAGAACACACTTCCCCTCAGAAATGTTTCGCAGCTTGCTCCTTTATGTTTCCACCTTCTCCTTCAAAATGGGCAAACTGCCACCATACTCTTGCATCGTGAGGTACTAGCAGGTAAGGTGACATGGAGCAGCACACCTAGATGGAACCTTGCCATCATAACCTGCCTGGTCACAAACTGTGTACCTTTCTCTTGCTCACAAAATAAACCCCGGAGGCCCCTGATGCCTTGTGTCAAACAGAGGCTGGCAAGCCAAGTGAGGATCCTTAGGGGTAGTTATTCATGAGTGACATTGAAAGATGGGCAGCACCTTGAGTGTTGGTTACCATTTTCGTATTTGGGGACTAACATGACAATGATGAGTCACAGGAAGGGTAACCACACTCTCGGTTCATCAAGGGTGTCAAGGCAAGGCCCAAAGCAGTCACGATTCCTAACAGTTTTGCAGTCTTGCCAGGTGCACATTCCCAGTGCCCTGAACAGGGCCGAGAGCTCCTCCTGAGAGTTATTCTCTCGTGGCACTTTGCCCTGTCACGTCTTTGGAGTCTCCTTCCCTTTCCCTGGCTTTGCTGCTGAGCAGCTTTCTTGGCTTACTTGCTACATGCTGCTCTCTCTTTCAGTGTATATATTCTTTTTCACTTCAGTTCAAGTGGTATAACTGAAGGTGCTGTAGGATATCTTTTTTTTCTTTTTTTTTTTTTTTTTTAGCAGAACCAGGGATCAAACTCAGGACCTTGCGCTTGCCAGGCAGGCACTTATGCCACTGAGCTAAATCCCCGGCCCAGTGCTGTAGGATTTCTGTGTTTCACATGTGCTCTCCATGATACAAAAGCCACTGTTATATATTCATTCTTGGTTCCTTTTTATGCTTACAATTTTTGTCAGTTTGGAGGAATCTGATTTCCAACTGCAATAGTAGTGATGTGAAGAAGTCAAGATGCCATGAAGGTGGCATAGAGCACAGTTGATAAAGAGAGAGAATTATCAGAAACCAACACTGCAGGGCATTGCCACTAACTGGGCAGACACAGGAGGGGCAGTTGTTCTTCTGCAGTGGTTACACTTTGGCGGGGACCTGGTGGGACAATTTGCTCAGCAGATGTGGAGTGAGGCCTCCAGAAAGAAGGGGACAAGAAAGTAATGACTGAGTACAAGCTTTGCAAAGCCAGTGGAAGACATTTAAGAACCTCAGCAGTTTTGAAAGAACACGACAGGGGCCCCCAGCCCGCGGCTCTCCTGCTTGTGGGACGTCAAAGGCACGTCCTTGCGTTCCTGGCAGCCCCACTCACGTACCCATAGTAAGGCAGCTGCCCACCCTCAGTTTGGGCTTTGTGGGTCCCCTCTGGACTTGATCGTTGTCCTGAAGCCATTTCTTAGCTTCACAGCTGCTAGATATCAGGAACGTTTTCTTTCACATCATGCTCCTTTATTCTTCCTCCAGTTTCTCCCAGAAGAGTGAATGTTTTCTTTAAGTCCTCTTTTTGCCATTTACAAAAAAACATGAATTTTTCATCCTGCTGGCACTTTCCAGGTCACTAGAGGTGTTAGGGTTCCTAGGCTTTGTGTTCCAGTATCCTAAACATCTGTTTATTCTCTGATAAGTGTTCCCTCTCTGTCTTTTAAAGTTCTCTTGTATTAAATTTCATTATCTTATGAAGTTTGAACACTAAGCAGCAAGGCCATTGTACTCCACGCAGTATCCATAGTGCCGCTCTCCTCACCTGGGTTCTCACCTGTCCTCTGTGTGCAGCTGGCTCCCTTCCCTCTTGATGTGTCCTCGGGGGTCTGCAGCAGCATCACTGTGCCACTGACATGGCAGCTGGGGACTCTGAGGAAACCGCCAGAGACACAGCATAGACATTCCCAGGCACCACTGGTTTCTGTCACACAGGCAGGCAATCTGTCCTGACCCTGCCTTCAGATGGAACCAACAGCCAATGAGTTTGTGGCCACACCAAAAGTCTCTTCTAATAATTAAGAGGCCTGTGGATTTGGTTTTAAATATTTGTTTCAGTTATGTCACTTACTAAGCTCTTAGGCAAGTAACATAATTTTTTGAATTGATAGCATTTTATTCGAATTAGAAATCCTTTCTGACAAAACTGTATGAATTTATCAAACTGAAAAATTTAAAGCCAGGTATAATTTCACCATCCCTGTATTCCTACCATTCGAGAAATTGTCTGACCCTGTCTGAACCCCTCCCCCCATAAAAACCATTTTTTAAGCTGGAAATTTTCATCCGTTGATTATTTAGCCACTGTTTCAGTGTGGCAGACCTGGTAATTACTTTGAGTCCCAAAAGCATCTGGATGGCCTGTGTGTCTTAGGAGCTTTCAGTCAGTACGTGAACCCCAAGTCTCACGCTCGGAAGTTGAACCCATAGACTGTATATTTGAGAGTGAGTATACATAAAGTGTTGGAAATGTAACCTTGAGGAACAGGTCTGTTAGGTGAAATCTAGTTGTCTATTATGAACTATTTTTAAGTGGTGTGGAATAAAACACTTTCCCTTTCAGTTTACAACCCATGTTTATAAGTGGACTAATGTCTGAATAACTATTTTAAAACCTGCAAATGTTTCATGTATAATGTTGCCAAGTGATTGGAATTTATTGAACTTCTTTATTTCTTCCATGTAGAAACTGACCAAAGGTGTTAACAGCTAGCCTAAAATCACGCGATTACTAATGATTGACAAGAATTAGACCAAAACCCCATTTCTAGACTTGAAGTCTGACAGGTCCAACTAACCCAAGAATATAATCTGATAAAATTCTCCATGCCAATTACAAGATTTTTCAACATTTTACAGTTGAGACCTACCAGGTAGCTCAGAAATCCTCTTGGGGTGGAGGGCTAGTTTCTCTAATGTACCAATTGTCACTTGGGTTTCTAATTGTTATGAATCAAAAAATGAGCAACAGGGGGAAAGCCATGTAGAGAATACTGTTACCTGGTCTCTGCTGCTCCAGTATTAGGGATCTGGTTTCAGGGCCTCATGTGTACTGAGCAGGTGGTCTCTACCACTAACCTACATCTCCTCCACCGCCTACCTTTCAGGTGCTTGGTCTGGCCTTGAGGCTGCATCCTCCTGCCTCAGACTTCCAAGTAGCTGGCATTATGGTCATGGACTGCCTTACCGGACTCCTCCGTTTCTTAGCATATCATCTTTCTTATGGCCTAATTTTGTTGTTAGGCTTTGCAAAGAACTAAATTCATTTCCCCATGTCACTTACTGTGACTTGGTCCTAACACTAACTCCCCTGAGCTTCAGTTGCGTTCTACATAAAACAGAGGTAATACTTGTATTTTTTGGTAGCTTATTATTGACAAGAATTAGTTTATTATTAGAAGGTTTATTTGGTAGTTTATTATTAGAAGGAAAAGAAATCACGTGAAAATATCTACCATGGTGACTGGAATGAAGTAAATGCTTAATAAAATTATTTGTCCTTAGTATAAAAGTTTTCATTTGGACCACATGTAGATGCAGCCCTGAGCTTTAAGTATATCCAACAGTTGGTAATGTTTTCATAATCAAGTGTAAGATTGCAAACTCTGTACTCCTCCCCCACTTCCCTAGTGAGGGACTGGCTGCTTGCATCACTGCCCTCAAAACACCTAGGCTCAACTGAGCCTCCTACCCCAGCCTCCTGAATAGTTGGTACTGCAAGGCACACACCACCATGGCTGGCTTGAACTTCTTAAGGGTCTTGGTGTCAGGAAGTATCCTGTTCTGTGCCACATAGCAAGTTCTTATTGGAAACAAAAGGGAAAATCTGTAAATCATTACCATAAGGAAAATGCCTTACAGTTTAGAGATTCAGTTTTGCTATGTTTGTCTTCTCCCAAATTTTTCACTCCAGTTTGTGTCTTCAGTCTATTGGTCACCTGACCTCTGCTCCAAGGTGCCACCTTCACCACCTTGCCCCCAGTGTCACTTGGGACTCTGTCTTAGCACCGGGCTTGGGGATGCAGACCTCCACAGAGGGCAGCCTCCTCTTGTATTGTTTGTGCCCCCCCACCTAGGGGGCACCTTCCTTGGCCCTGCTATAGAGGTGGGAGTGAGGGAAGCACAGGTACCTGCTGTGTGTCCTCACCCCAGCCCCGGGGTGGGGCCAGAGCCTGCAGTCACTGGTGAGGAGACACGCACCACTGGCTTTCAGACTGTGGTTTGCCCTCTATAAGCAGGCAGCCCCAAGTGCCTTCGCTGTCTACTCCAGAAGGCCAGGTATGGAAAGGACCCTGTGGGACTTAGCTATGGTTGGCTCTCTTTCCTTGAGGAATCAATCCCTTTGTGTGGCAGGTAGTAAAACGGCCTGTGTGCAAACAGCCAGTTATTAAATACCACTTCCGCTTTACACCTTGGTCTTCAACCAGGATTTTCTCTCTTAGCTACTGTTTGAAATAACTATGGATTCATGTGACCTGCAAAAATAGTACAGAGCAGTCCTGTGTACTTTATGTCTGACCCCTCAAAGTGCCTCCCATGGTAGCATCTTACTTTGAATTAATCCAGTTTTGTCATTTGTTTCTGGTGCTGAGCATTGAGCCCAGCAGCCTGCTGTACACTGCCTTTTGAACACCATATGCTGTGGGCCCTCACATGTTTTAAATTCTTTTGTGATCTTCCTAGATCATTTTATTATTATTATTATTATTATTCTTTTTTTTTTTTTTTTGTACTGGGGATCAAACTCACAACCTTGTGCTTGCAAAGCAGGCACTTACGCCGCTGAGCTAAATCCCCAACCCCCATTTTTTTATTCTTTCCCTGTTCTTTCTAATGCCCTCTTGAATTATTATAGCTTAATCCAAACTTTTTTTACTATCCCAATTATGCTAGAAACTTAGATCACTTTTCCCTGCATTGTGCTCCTCAGTTCTTTTCTCCATCCCACTGGAACTTCATTGCGTAGAATAGATTTTTCCTCCTTATCTGGGTGTTGGCTTTAGAATGTCTAGCATGCTGCTGGCAGTGACTTCTCCCACTTCAAGAAAAGCTAAGCTCTGTAAGAGGAGCACTTGATAGCAGAAACTCAGCAAGAATTTTCTCTTAAAAGGTCTTGACTTCAGCCAGACATGATGGCACACACCTATAGTTCCAGCATTTGAGACTGAGGCAAGAGGATCGCTGAGTTTGAGGCCAGCCTGGGCTATGAAGTGAGCTCAAGGCCAGCCTGTATTCCACATCAAAACTCTGTATCAAATACCAAAAAAAGGTCTTCACCTTTATTTTTGGAGATATTTTAGTGGGAATAGAATGAAATATTGGGATTTTTTTTCTATGTTTGCTATAGTTTGAGTAATTTTTGTTACCTGATCATTGAGTTTTAAATTTCAGTTATTTTCTATCAACATTGATTATTTTTAAATAGATTCTGCATCTCTCGACAAAAAGAGTCTTCCTATCTAAACACCATCTTTTTGCTAAATCCAGTGTTTGTGCTCTCTGCAGTCTGTGTTTTTGGTTGATTGCTAGGTATATACCAAAATATTGGTGCTCCAGGTGAAAGGATAGCAGTCAGTGTATATACAGTTGAAGTTTCCTTTGTGATGTTAAGAGCATGGAGGAGGAAGGTAACTGAGATATATCTGGGAGCTTTGGTCAGCTTTGTTCCCCTCCCAGAGCACCCCACCTCTGCTGCTGTGATTTTTCTCATACTTTGGATTGAGAGCTTGGCAGTCTTAACTGTAGAGACAGGTTACAGACATTTCTGTTCTTCCTTAAACCTTAACACCTTACCTCCTACCCTGTGCATCTTCAGAATTTGCCAGGTGTCTTGAAGTGGTCCTACCTTTGTGTTTAAATTCCTTCAAGCTTTCCATCAGTGGTAGCCAGGAGTTGTAAGACTTTCTGATATGTTTGAGATTCAGGTCCCTCGGGTGTATGATTTGCACATACTTTCACACGATCTTTAGGTTGTATTTTGACTTGGTTTTCTTTTCCAGTATTGGGGATTAAGCCCAAGGTCACTTCTGTTGCTGAGTTTTGTTCTGAAAATTCAGTGTTAGGTTTTTTTCCCCCCAGGGTTTTTATTTTGTTTTGTTTTTGGTACAAGGAATTGAACTCAGTACCTTGTGCTTGCCAGGCAGGCACTTGTGCCGCTGAGCTACATCCCTGGCCCTTCAGGTTTTCTAGAGACAGTCTTAGGCTGACCTCAGATTCATGGTGCTTCTCCTATGCAGCCTCCCAAGTGCTGGGATTACAGGCATGCACCACAATGCCCAGCCAGGGTCAGAATTTAGATCCGTGACACAGTGAAATAGTTTTTGTGTATTATTTGAGGTGTGGATCCTTCTTTCCTACTTGGATGTCTCATTGTCCTGGCACCGTTTGCTGACCAATCCCAACACAGTTAGGCTTCATTATGGAAGTATTGGTGGACAAAGAGAAATAGGCAAAATGTATTATCAATCTCTGTGTACCTGTTGGCCACTGTTGGCTATCAGCCTCCTACCTGTCTTTCTTATTGTGGTTTGCATTTGACCTGCTGCTGTGAACCATCCATGAGCACATAGTTTTGTTCTTAACTTGAGCCTGTGACTTTTGGAGGTCAGCGCCTCTTTTTCTGGATAAGAACTAGAACACATCCTCTGGTAGCATGTGTAGGATGTAAACTTTTGAACACCTTGACTCCAGATATGTTTTTTTGTGTACTTTTAGAGTTGATTTAAGTTACATGAAATTCTAGTTTGGAATTCATTATCCCTCAGACTTGTGAAGGCATTTTACCATTGTCCTCAAACACCTAGTTTTGCTTTTAAGAATCTGGTACTCTCCAATTTTTTTTTTTTAATACAGTGGCCCCAAAAAGTCAGTTTTATATACTATGGCTACTACAGTAATATTTTCAATTTTAGAGAAACAGTCAAATAACCAAATAGACTATTTCTTCAAATAACTGAGATCCATAGAATTAAGCATTCATCTACCAGCATATGGCTCATTAATACATGTGATCTTTAGCATCTTGCTGTTAAATTTTCAATCTTAAATTTTCCCTAAGTTCTTATTCAGAAATATAATGCTAACAGTATTTTTCATTTCTAAGCAAATGCCAAATGGCAATAGCTGTTTATAAGAGCTCAAGAAAGGCCCAATGAGAAACCACCCAAAACAGCACAGTTAGAAGCCACCAAAATTACCTTGATTCTTCTTTCAGTGTCACCTTAACTTTGACTCTGCTGAAACTAGTTTTTTTATTCGTAGGTTTCTAGCTTCAGAGATCTTTTTCAATTTTTGTAAAGAAAATTTTGTCCTAAATAGTTCACTTTCTGTATCTTTCACCCTTTTCTCAGTTGTTCATTCTCTTGAGATTTTCATACATGTTCTTTAAAGGCTGTACTCTCATTGTTATGATGAACTATAAGTCGTGAGATTTCATTTTCTGCAGGCCCAAACTTATTCAGGACTTTCTCCTGTGTATATGAAACCCCTTTGAAAGCCTTATTTTCTTTTAGCATATCAGCTAACTTGACCTGGAGTTGAGATGCACTGATTTTTAGCAGCCTTGCAGAAAGGCCGTTTTGTCACAAGATCAGGATCTTTCCCAAGTGGCTGGCTGTTGAGCTTTTGGGCACAAAATCCCACTCAGGCACCCTTTATGTTAGGGCTTGGTTCCTAGGGGCTTAGTGATGCTCTTGGTTATCTGATACTTGTATTTTAGGATTTTTCTCCCTAATATTTATAGGTGAAGGATTGACTGGTGATGACTGGCCAGAAGACTGCGGTGTCATTCCAAAATCAGATGAATAGTAACAGGAATGATATTTGCCTGTTTCACTTTCTTGCTCTTTCCCCCATTATTTTGAAAAGTGATCTCTGTTCACATAATTTCACAAATTCATGACAATACCAAAGAGCATTTTCCTAGTCTTTGTATACTGGTGATAATATTTATTTCTGCACAGTTTATTTCTCCACAAAAGATCTCTAGCCTACATATTGACCACTGGAAGATCCACTTTATTTTCTTTGTGTTGTCCAACACAGGGGCTACTGAGCACTTGAGATGCAGTCAGAATTAACATACTCTAGGCTGGGAATTTAGCTTAGAGACACAGCACCTGCCTGGCAAGTGTGAGGTCTTTGAGTCTCCCCAGGACTGTAGGCTTTTGTTTTTAGTAATTTCAGCACCTTTTCAAGTCTGCCTGCACTGTTTCCTTCTGTTCCAGATCTCTACCAACAGCCTTTTCCCTGCTCTAACAGCTCCCCTTCGCCCAAGAGGGCAGGTTAACCTCCTCCTTCTGACTCTCCCCAGGGCTGGCTCCTGGCTGATTCCTCCTGTGCCCCACATCTTTGCATCTTATTCACCCCACGCCCACCCCCAAGCCACCCCCAGCCTGCCCTCCGGGACTCAGCATAAGGCTCAAGCAGGAGGCCCAGAACCTGATTTTGTTTGTTTATTTGCCTGTTTGGAAGTTTATAGAATTTTTTTCTTTGTCATATATTTTTAAATTCCCATTGATGACCCTTTCAGTTTGAAAACGTGACCTGCAAGTTTTTGTTGTTGTTTTTTGAGACAAACCTATGATGATTCTGCTTTATCAGCCTCCTGTGTGCTGGGATAGTAGGGTTGATCTACAGTTTTGAGAGGACATACTTTGTTTCTTTAGTAATACATGGGAATGTCTCCAAAGTCCTGTGTAAATCTCAAAAAAATGTATTTTCTCCCAAAACCATGAGGTTTCAAAGAATCACACTTTCATAAAAATGACCTATAAAACCAATGTTATTCTTCTCGAATGAAGGGTTGCTGGTGGCTGACTGGCAGAAACGAGGAGATGACTTTCTCCGTACTTGACCCCTTTTTGTGGCATTTCAGTTTTATGCCATGAATAAGTTTATTTGAAAATACAAATTTTAAGCCAGGCATGGTGGCTCATGCCTGTAATCCCAGCACTTGGGAGGCTGAGGCAGGAGGATCATTGTGAGTTCGAGGCCAGCCTGGGCTACAAAGTGAGCTCAAGGCCAGCCTGAACTGCATAGCAAGACTCTTGTCTCAAACAGACAAAACAAAACAAAAGAAGTTTTATTATTGTACACTGCTGACAGGCCTAGAATTACACACTATTTAAACTTTTGGTGTCCTTGATGTTGCTCATGGTAGTTTAAGGAGGCAAACGATCATAAGTGCTATAAAAACGTTCTCATCATTACCTCTTGTTTATATTTCTGAATCTTCTGCAGTCAGGTCACCATAACTTGAACATAAAACTACATTTCCCCTTTTCAGCTGTAAAACTGAAAACAGAAAGTAAGGTTCTCATCTAAGTGTTACATAGCAGTTTAGCTTCCAGAGCTCATGTTTAAACTCAGTAAGAGAGACAGCCACTCCATGCTGCTTGTTAAGGGGACACAGGATAGTATTGGGAGTGGCCAGGTGATGTCTCTAGCAGGTAGAACTGGTGCCTGTAAGTAAGCAGTGGCCTGGCCAGATATGAGCAGCGTGGTACCACCTTCTTTGTTCTGCTTGATGGGCACAAAGCATGCATAGGACTCACCATCGGGCTTGTGCAAGAAAGGGGCATCTTTGCTGTTTGCTTTTGTGGGTCTGAATAACTCTTCCACTTCTGGGTGAAGCTCTCTTCTATTCCTTTCCACACACAGTCTGCTCAGAGCTGTAAGAGGCCTCACTCACACCTGGGAAATTGAGGAAAGTTGGAGGGAGGAAAGGATGATAGAGAGATGGGAGGCGAGGGTGCCGCTTCCCAGTCCTGCTTGGTCCAGCAGAGTCCTAGGTCACCTTCCCCTCCCTAACAGGCTCCTTGAAAGGGAGTGTGCTGTAGGGGGATTTCCTGTAGTCTTCTGAAAAGATTGAGTTACTGCCAGAAATTTAGGGACAGTGGTATTTTTAAATTGAAATATTTGATAGAAACATACAAAGTGGGCATCTGAGGTATATTCTAACTTGTAAAAGTTCTGCTGTGACTGGCAACTTCAGAATTTTATGTTTTTTAAACAGTTTTACTTACCCAAATAACTTGACTTTTCTTTTGTCCTTAGCACCTGGCTGCTGTGGAAGAGAGAAAGATCAAGTCTCTGGTAGCCCTGCTGGTTGAGACACAAATGAAGAAGCTAGAGATCAAACTTCGGCATTTCGAGGAGCTTGAAACTATCATGGACAGAGAGAAAGAGGCTGTAAGTAAGGGGGATTGTACTGTGGTACTTCAACACTTGACACCTGGTCAGCATTCAGAAAGGCGAGTTAGGTAATACTGATGGCGGCCTGCTCCATGAGTCTCGGTAACTCTTCTGTTATTTTGTCTGATTTGTCTTTTCCAAAGGATGATCACCGACTAAAAAGAAAAGGAGCTGTTTATTTTTTTATTTTATTTTTTTAAAGTAGCAAGGCTTTACATTTATTAAAGGTGAGAAGAGGTATGTTCTGCAGAGTATGGACCAATCAGAGTGGAAAAAGAAGTACACTCTGTAGGGAAAGAGCGTACAGAAGCCCCAAGGTTGATGACTGCCCTCTTTCTTAGCCCGCATCCTAACATCAGGTGTAGGTCATCCTATCAAAAACCTGCTTGATTTCAGGCCAGGTCAAGGAGCTGAAGCTTACAGCCAGATGTGATGACACATAGCTGTAATCCCAGCACTCAGGAGGCTCAGGTAGGAAGATCGCTGTGAGTTCAAGGTCAGCCTTGGCTACAAAATAAGTTCAAGGCCAGCCTGAACTGCATAGTGAGACCCTGTCTCAAAAAGCACCTCCCAAAAAGGAACTAAAAGTAGTAGTAGCATTTCTGATTTGGGTACCAGGCACTGGGTTTGGAAATTCTTTTTCTGGGCATGTAACCTGGACCTCCATGATTAACAGGTCTCAACCACTTGTACAGCTTGCTGGCCATGCTGTGATCTCCTGCCTCATTTTCCCTCTGAGAAACATAAATCCCCATGATTCTTTCTGGGCTGCTGAGGACGTGGAAGCCTGTGTCTCCACATAGCTGTTTGCAGGTGGAAGCAGCCATAGCCCTACTTACTGGGAATCATGTTCCCTCCAACTGCCCTGGGATGTTGTTGCTCACTGGCTGAGTTGGAAAAAGTTTTTTTTTAAAAAAAAAAAAAAAAAAAAAACAATGACAAAAAAAAAAAACTCAAAAACCTGAAGGAGTACTGGAGTCTTGTTTTTTTGAAGAGGAGCCTCAGGTCTTCAGAGATTCACAGGAGTAGCTTTCTTCTTTTGGGTGATCTTTTTCCTCAGACAGTTCAGGTGGGGCTGGTCACCCAGGGTTATCTCCATGAGATGGAGCTGTCCGTGGACAGGCGTGCCGGAGTGATTCGGGCCCCTTTCCGACCTCTTTATCAGAGCAGGCAGTGAGAGTTTGGGATAGCCCAGCCCTTCCTGGGAGCGGGGACTGTCCCACACGTGTTAGGCACATTGGCTGCCTGACACATACAGCCGGGGTCAGGCAGTGGCTTGGTGCACATGCGTCCCCAGTGTCCAGTTTCTTATGTCCATGGCAAGAACTCTTTGCCTGACTGGCTTTGGGTTTCCTTTTCACAACTGGGGTTCGCTGAAAGCATTGCCAGTTGCACCAGCCATAATTTTGGCTCTTTTTTTCTCAGTTGGTCTCCTTTCATCCTCACAGATCCCAGCTGTTGGACATAGAAAAGACTATGTCCAGCATTCACTTTATAGAATTCTGGGGGTACAGCAAGTGACAAAGATAAATTAGATACCTTGCTGCAGTGGTCAGAAGCAAGGGTCAAAGTTTGAAACCCGTCTGCATACCTACCAGGATCTTTTGAAAATCAGCCTAACCATTCTTCACATCATTGAGTATCTGTCTCTGAAAGAGGAACCTGGACTCTACTTGCCGTACCTCTCTAAGGGTAGGACGAGCTTTGAGCTAGAAGAGTAAAAAAACTTCTTAAGGGCTTTTCTAGTAAGAACCCTAAGAACAAATTAATCCACGAGAGTAGCCATTTTCAGATGTCTTTGCATTATTTGGTTGTTTCATAGTGGGCGACCCAGCCAAGTCCTCTGGCCTGTTGCACTCCAGTTAACTCAATGTAGATCAGCTGGACATGCCCTGGGCCCCGTGGCTGCAAGTGCCTAGCCTTAATCCCACTGCTTGGGAAGCTCAGGCAGGAGGATTGTTAGTTTGAGACTAGCCTGGGCTATGTAGTATGAGACCAGTCTAGATGTCAGTGAGTTAAGACTGGGTTCAAATGACCCTCCAGTTCACCCTTCCGAGTGACTGGGACTGTAGGTAGCACTCCCATGGTGGCCTCGTCATTGTCGTCATCATCTTTTTTTTTTTAATCGTTAAATTCTAACCAGTACATGCAAAATAGTGTATAAGATAGTCTCTGAATAAATACCAAAATGAAAATGGAAAAATGCCAAGTACCCAATGTCCAAGGCTACTCTGTGTGAATTCTTTGATGGTCTGTCTTCCTTTTCTTACGGCATTTAGTATTGGCTTCTTTTTGGCAGGAAAGCTCTTTGTGCAGGACAGCCCCCAGCCCTGCCTAGTAAGCAGCAGTACCTAAGCACTGTTCATTACTTACTGCTGGGGAAAAGATCCCACAGTGCTTAGTGACCGAGAACAAAAGGCACGCATCGTCATGTGGTTTCCAAGCACATGATTTGGAGAACAGGAGTGTGAAAAAGCACCCAACAGGAAAGCCCCTATGTCTCATGTCACCTGAAATGGGAGGTTCTGTCCCACCTGTATTGTGTCAGTCACGCAGGGAGACCCAGATCCTAGAGTGATAGGTTCAGTAAGAACGGTGTCCATACTAGCTTGCGACCTTGCTGGAGGCAGACTTGAAGGCTCACTGTCCCAACCTCAAAGGAGTCTCTGACCTTTAATATGCCACCCATTGGTTTCATGCACAAGTGAGACATGGTCTGCTTTGTGGCTGGAGCAAGCTGTCCTTTGTGGGCAAAAAAGCCATAACTTCCTGTGAGTATTTCCACATACCAAGGATGAAATGAGAGACGCATCATGCGTCTGGAGCAGTGTCTAGCACAGAATTAATGTTCATTAAATACGTTCACAAACCAGTTGATCAGTTGCATGTGAAGTGTTTCATATTTATCAGCTGCTCTTGGCTTTATGCACATACATTAGGTCACTTACTCTACTGAAGCATTTACAGATTTCCAAATTTAGTCACCAAAAATTATGTGAGGAAGCCATAAACAAGGAAATACTGATTGCTTCAAGTGTTCCATGTAAGAATCCAGCAGTGACCCTGGGTGAAAACCTGGGCCAATCCTTTCTTAGACCTTCTTGCTGATGTTTTTGAAGCTCAGGCAGGTATGATCTGACCCTCCTATCATACAGGCCATGGGTGACAGCCAGCTCTCAAGCCCACCTTTGTACAGTCTCTGTATTAATCTGTCACTCTGTCTAGCACAACATCTGGCTCTCATTTTAGGCCAGGGCCTTGCAGGTTTCTGTCCATCCTCTTGTGAATCTGTCAGGCAGTTACTTTAGAAAGGGCAGGCTAGCTGGCATCGAGACTCCTAGCTCAACACCTCATTCCCCTGCGCCTGTCGGCCCACCACACTCTCCTCTTTAAAGTGCCCTCTGCTCAACTTTCACCCAGTGGGGAGTGTGGAGCTTTAAGGCAACTGTTTAATCATTTGGTTCTCTCATTAAGTTTCCAGAACCAAATAGGAAGTTTCTTTTGTTCTTCTCTAACAACTTAAAATCAAATATTGGTTGTCTTAGTCTTTAGTAGTTCATGAGGATGTAAGCTGGAGGCAGGCGTACTCTCCCACACGTGTAATGCCAGCACTGAAGCTGCAGCAGGAGAGCTGCAAGTTGGGAGTCCCAGCCTGGGCGTTTTAGTGAGACCTGGTCTGAAAAGGTGTGGGGTTTAGACAGGTGAGTACTGGGCAACCAGGTGCTGGGGGCTAAAGTTGTAAAACTTTTGAATCTCCTGTAGGTATAGTGAGTTCAACTGTGATTAGTGCTCAGGAGGGCACCTGTGGAAGCTTCAGCGCCTATAGGGCGTGACATAACGAAAGCATCAACTTTATGTCAAGGGAGGGTGCCCAGCTGGCAGTGGTCTATCGTACCAGGCTCACAGGACACACAGTCAAGGAGCAGGCTTCAGACATGGCTCCTGGAACTGGAGCTGGGACCAGAGCACTTGGGTGTTGCCCAAGCCTTTCACATTTGAGTGGTTTAAAGAAAACAAAAACCGCTGGGGCCAGTGACGATTCACTTCAGGAGTACATGTCCTCTGGGTCTCTGCGGTGCATTTGCCTGGGAGTAGAAATTGAGTATCTTCTGAAAAGGAAGACACTGGAGGAAGCTTGAAGCTTGAGGAACTCGGAGCCTGTGCTTAAGGAAGGTAAAGGGTGGGTGAGGCATTGCACATTAAGAGACTGAGTACTATAAGGTAACCGGCAGAAGTTCAGAGGAGGAGATAGGATGGCATCATGGCCAGCTCAGATTATCAAGGAGAACTTGCTGGAGGGTAGGCATTTGATCTCATAGTAAGGATGGCCCAAATCCTGAAGTTCAGAGAGAAGCACATGATTGCCTAGCAGACCGAAGACTCATCCTGCCCATGATGGCTTTTGCTGTAGAGACGATGGGTGAAGTCTGCTGTCCGTTCATTGAATGTTTGTTTCTAAAGTGTAGGTTCAGGGCTTACAGTGGTGCATAAAAGCCCAACGAAGCTCTGTGCCTTATCAAAACTTAGAAGTAATGAGCATGTTAAGGAAGTCATAAAGTGTTGAATGCTTTATATGTGTGCATACACATACTTTATTTTTATATTATAGATAAGCATGTTGCCAGCCAGCCAGGCGTTGGAAGAGCCCAGGATCATTGGGAAGGACATCATGTTTAAAAGGTGTCATCAGAGTAGCCCTTATTCATGAACTGACAGTTCGTGAGTGAACATCAGACACAAAGGAGGCCTGGGATGGGAGCACAGCTGATCCACCATGGAACTACGGTTCTAGTGGCTAACCTGTGACCTGTGTGTGCAGCTAGCTGTTTGTTGTTAACAGCTCTGAAAGGTTCAGCATCACTCAGTGGGATGAGCTGGAGTGTAAATGAGGCAGGGGAATTAGGATTGAGAAAGAGACAGAAGTACCCACCTCCTCGAAGTCCCTGTGAGCCATTGAGGCCTTGCTTTACTCTGGTCATAGCTCAGTGTTGGAGCCTGTGTGATGCTCTGCATTCCATCCCCAGCACCCCCACCCTCACCCCAAAAGAAAAAGGACCACAAAATGATCTTTCTTACTGTTTAGCAGATCAGTCTATGTACTCTGTGGTGCAGAGAACCTTACAAGGTAGCAGGGTCAGATAGGGAGTGCAGGGAGGCAGCTCTTGGGGTTAGATGGTGACTTAGGCCAGAGTGACAGGAGCCATGGAATTGAAGGAAGTGGACCAATTTCAGAGGTGGAACAAGGAGATAGGCTCACAAACAGGATGTGTTAAAAGATGTGTTGAGTTGTACAACACAACTCAAGGAAGAGAGAACAAAAAGTGAATTTCCTGCTGTTCCAGGGGAATTACATTTAACAAATTCTGCATATTTGTAATAACGTGCCGGGGATTTAGCTCAGCGGCCTAAGCGCCTGCCTCGCAAGTGCAAGGTCATGAGTTCGATCCCCGGTACAAAAAAAAAAAAAAGATGTAATAATGTGTGTGCTGCCTGTCACATGACTAAACCTATCCTTAGATGTGTGCCATTACCTGAGATGGTTGTGTATGAGAGTGACAGCCGCCCAGACGCAGGTGCAGCTCTGGGGTGCGAGGATTAGCGATGGCTCATGCATGCAGCCATGGCAGCAAGGCCAGGTCCCCGAGATGCTGCGGTGCTGCTGTTTTCCTCCAGAAGCAGGGGCAGAAGCGGCGCCTTGCAGTTGGTTTCCCTTCTCGGGTGTAGTGAGGAGTGGATGTCTCTGTCTGGGTCTTACTTTTGCTTCAGTGAACGTCTCCACCTCTAGCACCACACACTGAAAAGGAAGGTATGGTCACCACTTTAGCACTGAGGCTGTCATTGGAGACTGTGTGTCCCAGTGGGGACTTCAGTCCTTGGCAACGTGGGTGGGTTTTTGTAGCCCTCCCCCTCTTTTCCTCTTTGCCGCTTCTCCTTGCTTTATGCAGCAGGTGGGAGAAGAGCTTTGTGTGAACATCAGCTGCACTTGCAGCTGTGTCTGTACTTTGTGTTTTGATGTTAAAGATGCTCTGTGTTCCACTTGGATGTGGTTGCTCTGTCCGTACACAATGCTGGTGGACAGGATTTGCCTGCTCCAGAGGCAAATGGGGCTTCAGAGCAGGGCTACAGGAAGCCTGCTGCGAAACTGGGTGCCAAGCTAGACTAGAGTAATGGAGGAGGTTAACGGGTCAGTTGGCACCTTTTTACATGAGTAATGCACTCTGTATGTGTTAGCTTTGAGACTGTCCACAGTCCTGGGAAATAGAAAAGGAGGAAATACAATTAAGATATCTGTGACCACATGACTTGGGGAGTTTTTAGGGGGTTTTTGTTGGTGTTTTTTTTAACAAAAATATATGTGACTTGTTAAAATGTTTAGAGAGTAGGGCCAGGGATTTAGCTCAGCGGCATAAACACCTGCCTGGAAAACACAAGGTCATGAGTTCAATCCCTGATACCTAAATAAATAAATGAAATAAAATTTTTAGAGAGTAAGCCAGGCTCAGTGGTACACACTTATAATCCCAGCTTCTGGAAGCTGAGACAGAAAATCACAAGTTTAAAGGTAAGGTGGGTGATTTGGCAAGATACCATCTTTAACTAAACAATAAAAACACCTGTGTTGTGGGTCAGTGTAGCTTGGCCAGCAAGAACAAAGCTCTGGATTCAGTCTCTAGTACGGCAGGAAGTTCTCTCAGACAGTAAGTTAAAAGGTCTTTCCTACCCTCAGTTTCATTCCTAAGGTTAATCATTATTAGTTTGGTGTTGCCTAGAACATTTTCAGTGTGTGTGTAAGTGTACTTACACATGATTGCAACATTTTTTTATATACTTAGGGTTGCATTTCTTTTGCAACTTGGCTTTTATTTGCCACTCAGTCTGAGACAATAATATACCAAAGGTAATACCTTCATGACTGTCCTTAGGCATATTTTTATACATTATCCAGGACAGATTTCCAGATTTCAGATCACTGGGTCAGCAACTAAGTACATTTAAAATACATGCGATACCACCAGGTTTTGCTATTGATTCCTAGTGCATGTTCATTCTGATCACTGCAATGGCCAGTGTGGTCTTCAGCTGACTCGATGCAGGCGAGGTAAGCAACACAACAGGACCGGTCCCTGCCACAGCTGGAGCTGCACCACCGCTGTGCTGGGGCCTGCAGGTTGCGCTCCCCATGGGACTTGTGGCTCCTGTATTGAGGTTTAGCTTAAATGGATTTTCTCTCAGGTGAAAGTATGTGTGTTAAGTCCTTTTTAATTCTTCTAATTACTTTCTTTTAATTACTTTTTAAAATCACAGGTGACATTCAGAAATAAATAGGATAAGTGAGGTTAGTTCCTCTTGCACATTGCAAAATCAGGCAGATTTTTTCCCTTCCCACCATTGTGTACACACACACACCCATGACAGGCTCTTGCTATGTAGCCCAGGCTGGTATCGAATTTTCAGTCTTCCTGCTTCAGGTCCCTGACATGCACCACCACACCCAGCTATCCTCCCATCCTGTTAATAATAGATTCTGTTCTTTGCAAGGTTAATACCTTGATGATGAGGTAGTCCCCAAATAAATGCTAGCTTGGAGAAAGAATAATCTCTGGCCAGGCATGGCAGGACATACCTGTCATGCCAGTACTTCAGAAGCTGAGAGAGATTGCCACAAATTTGCGGCCAGCTTGGACCACTGAGTGAGTTCAAAGCCAGCTGAACTACATAGTGAGACTCTGTCTCAAAAAGAAAAAGAAAAAAGTCTCTGCAGTAGCCATTCAGCTGCTTGCTAAGGCAGATCTTGACCTTACTTCTGTGGTTCTTACGTAACTACAGAACTTGTGCCAAGCCATCTAGGCTAGTAGTGACTCAACCAGAACATAGATAAGAGGTCTGTTTCTGGCAGCCTTTTAAGCCTAACCTCAGCAAATTATCATACAGTTTTAAATTTCCTAGAAAGCATGGTTATAAGAAAGCAAAACCAAGAATCTATAGTCAGAATCTTTTAGACACCTTAAAATCATTTCCTCTCAAACATCTCGCTGATTATTCTTCCTGCAGGACTGGGCTTCCAGAGAATGCTCTCGTTATTTGCATTGTCCATCTCCCTGAACCTTTAGACACCCAGATTCTTAGGCTAATTCCATGGCTTATTCCATGTAGTTTTGCTACTTATAGCATATAGTATTTATCCACGGAACTGGCTGCTTCCAAAAGCTAAACTGTTAACATTTCCCCAACGTAATAAATGCATAGGAATAGTGCTGCTCCACAGAAATAAAACTGGTGAGCCTTGCATGTAATTAAAATTTTTCCAGGAGCCATATTGAAAAACTTAATAACAAGCAAAATAGGTTAATTCAGTAGACAAAAGGTTTTTTTTTTTCCCCCCCAAATTTTGATGTGTCTTGTACACTAACAGCACATCACATTTCAAGTGCTCTCTAGCTGGCTGTGGTAGTGACTTGCTGCATGGGACTGCACAGCAGGAGGACAGGGTCCCTCAGGATAGGGCTCAATGTGGAAATGATGGGAAGAGACGTTACACGATGCCCTAAAGAAACAGGCCTCTGACCTCCTTGTGCTTATAGTTACTGTGCTGCTTGCTTTCAGAGATACAGGTTTTCATTCTCCTGTATGGTAAAGTTGCTTTTCTTTGTTAAATTAACTTAAAGTGGGCTCCATTAATTTGACTGTTACTAGGAGTATGGTTTCTGCATTTCCTGCACATATAAGTTATTTCTTTTTAAGTCCCAGATTTATTTTGAATATTGAAATACTTAAAGATGCATGTACAGTTTTATTTAGGCAACTAAAATACTCTGATTGTTTCACCCAGTATAATTTGGGTACTTAGAGCTAAGATTTACAGTGGCACTCACAAAGTCTTATGTAGAGAAATGTCTACAACTAAGCCACATCAACTCAGGATTTCTCTCTGCTGTTGTATTCTAAAATAGGCAATCAGCAAAAGGATTGCGTCCAGAAGAGAGCACCTGGGAACGTCGAGTGAACCTGTTAGCATATGACAAACCAGTGAAAGGACAGGAGGGGTTGGTCTCACCCAGGGCAAGTCACAGGTAGCCGGGAAGATGGAAAGTGTTTTTATACACAGTATATAAAGGCCTGCCTAGTACTACTCACAGTTAGGCCCAGCTGCTAGGAAGACTGAAACAAGGTGGTTGAAAGCAGTTTGAGGCCAGGCTGGCCTATGTACTAAGACTATCTCAAAAATAAATGAAGGAATTAAAAAATTATTTTTTAATTCTGAAGGCCCACCTGAGAGAGGAGTATGTGTATCGTGAGTGGGCCAAGAGAGCGGTAGCCTCACTAGCTGAAGGAAACATAAGCCTTGAATATAACATAGAGAAGACCCGGGCAGTAGTAACAGGTGTCCAAGCAGAATATACTGCTCAAGAAATACTGCCTTTCTGGGTATGGTGGCACATGCCGAATCCCAGCACTCTGGAGTCCGAGGCATCTGAGCTCTGCAGTGAGACCGTGTTGGAGAAAAGCAGAAAGAATGCATGCCATTGTACCCATGTAGCTGTTGGAGGAGGTGAGGCGGCTGTGTCTGGTGAAGTGGAGGGAGTTAGGTGCCGATAGATGTCCACTCTGTGTCCCCAGTCTTGAGTCTCCCAGTGTCACTTCTCTTCCTACAGCTGGAACAGCAGAGGCAGCAGTTGCTTACTGAACGACAGAACTTCCACATGGAGCAGCTGAAATACGCCGAGTTACGTGCCCGTCAGCAAATGGAACAGCAGCAGCATGGCCAGAACCCTGCACAGGCACATCAGCATGCAGGAGCCCCTGGCCTGGCCCCACTCGGAGCCGCTGGTCACCCGGGCATGATGCCCCATCAGCAACCCCCTCCCTACCCTCTGATGCACCACCAGATGCCACCACCTCATCCGCCCCAGCCAGGTGAGAGGGTGGTGGCTGTCATGTGGCAGGTTAGGAGGGCGGTGGCTGTGATGAGACTGTTCAGCATGCTTCTCTAGGAAACCAGGTGGGCCAGATTGGGTTCTGTAGTTCCTCAGATGGAAATTTTCTCCTCTAGCCAGCCTCCAAATGAAAGAATACTCGGGGAATCCAGAATCCAGCTTCAGCAGTCATCATCTTTCTGCCACTTTTAACTTTTTATAGAAATCATCAATGACAGACAAAAGCAGAAAGCAGAATTTAACAGTCCTGGTGGTGTTGCAGAGCTTCGAAATCAGTTGTCATTGTCTGTCCCGCAGCTGCCACGCCCCCAACCCCTGTCCCTTTCTTTTTCTTTGGTACTAATGATAGAACCCAGGGCCTTGAACACTGTAAGCAAGCACTCTGCCACTGAGCTGTATCCCGAGCCCTCACATCGTTACCATATGGTCTGATCTGTTCCTTC
This sequence comes from Hydrochoerus hydrochaeris, assembly GCA_004027455.1. Taxonomy (NCBI): domain Eukaryota; kingdom Metazoa; phylum Chordata; class Mammalia; order Rodentia; family Hydrochaeridae; genus Hydrochoerus; species Hydrochoerus hydrochaeris. The sequence continues at coordinate 379,236 of PVLA01001062.1, forward strand.
TCACTTTGGGGAGGGAAATCTCAGAATGTATCTTTAGCCAGTAAAATCTTGTTCTTTAGTGTACCTATCATCATGGTTACTAAATGAGAGTAACCATAATTCCTAATATCATTTGTACATTTTGAATACTTTATTTGAATCAGTATTCAGATGAGATCCACATACTAGATTTATGTTTCTTTAATCTCTTGTTGTACAATAATTCATCTTCCTTTTTTAATGCCACTTCTGTGTTGACTGGGATTGTCTAGACTGGCCATGCATGGTCACACATTGAGGGTGCTTGGTGTCATCAGTGTCCTTCCTCTCCCCTTCTTCCTGCACGTGGAGGATTTCTCAGGTTCATGATCACACTTTGAGGGCGGGTACTCTCACAGTGACAGCTGCCTCCTTCTGTGGCAGGAAGATCGGGCAGTAGCTGTGGCATCAGTGTGATGCATCCATGATGTGATGATCCGCAGCAAATCCAACCTGGAGTGCCTGCCCATGAGAATCCCTCCGTGGAGCAGTTATTTTGTTGAGTGTTGTGAGTGGTGAAATGTCTGTGTGTATGATTTATTGTGCTTGTAGAAGTGATTCTTTCATTTAAAAGTAAAAAACAGGCTGTGTCATGGTGCAGAGGCTGGCACAGCAGGATTATTACAAGTTCAAGGCCAGCCTGGGCTACACAGTGAGACTCTTGTCTAAAGAGACAGACAGACAAGACAAAACTGAGGATTTAACCCAGGGCATGCACCATTATGCTTGACCTGTTCATTTCTTTTTGAGACAGAATCTTGTTGTGTAGGTCAGGCTGGCCTCAAACTCAGTCCTCTCCTCTCAGCCTCCTGAGTGCTGAGATTACAGGCTTATTCCCACATGCCTAACTAAAATGCAACTTTAATTCAACTGCTTTTCACACCACATCTGTTTACTTTTTAGAAGGTAGTACTAGCTGGGTTTAGTGGTGCACACCTGTATTCCAGCCCCTTTGAGAGACTGTTGCAGGAGAATTACAAGTTCAAATCCAACCTGGGCAATTTAAAGACTTGAGACCATTTGTCAAAATTTGTTTTTTAAAAAAGTCAAGCGTATAGCTCTCTGCAGAGTTCTTAGGTTCAGTACCTAGACCCCCCAAAAAACATCAGCACATATGGGTGTGTGATCTGGCAATGCTCATCCCTTAAGCATTTTACAACTTGGTGCTCTGCAGTAATGTGTAAGTGCTTCCCCAAAGCCAAAGTTTGTGTTTATTGGAGGAGACACATGTACTCTGGTCAAGGCCTGCAGAGCGAAGCTAAGAGTAGCTCTTGGGAGTCTGAGAAGATCCCAGCGTGACAGGAATAGTTGGTCTGACTTCCCCAAAGGACAGATTTCTAAATCCCCTCATCAAAAAAATCATCATCATAATAAATTCCCTCCTGGTGGCAGAGTAGCATGGTGCATGCCTGCAGTCCCAACTGCTCAGGAGGCTGAAGGGAGGGGATTGCGTGATCTCACAAGTCCAAAAGCAATGAATACCCTCAGGGAAATAGCAGTCTTTCTGTCTCAGCCTCCCTAATGCTGGGATTACAGGTGTGTCCTATTACCTATTAATTTGCAACTTTGGAATTTATTAGCTCCATCAGACCTTGGCACTTGAGCTAAGTGATATATGTGGAGATAGCCTGAGACATTAACATGTGCCCAGTGCAAGATACTTCCTCAGGCTCTGGCTCTCTGTTCATCTGATTGGTATACTGATTTTCTCCAGAGTTCAACTGTCAAAAGATACAGATGCTAAACAGAATGCAGAACACAGATTAATTTTTCAGAAACAAATTATTCAAAATTCATTTCCTAAGTCAAGACCTTGTTTCATGCCTACAGTACTCCCAGCTCTGCAGGCTGAGGCAGAAACATTGCTTTAGCCTAGAAGTTTGCATCCAGCCTAGGCAACATAATGAGACACTCCACCTCATAAGATAAATGAAAAATAGCCAAAAAGTAAAAAAATTTTCCAAATATTTGGGGACAAATATTTAAGGGGAAGTTCACTGTAGCCACTTGGTTGTATCGATGGCTGTGTGGCTAGAGCGTTTCCAGGATGTTCCAGTTCCTCATGTAGATGGGAGAAGACAGGCTGGGTGACATGCATGTCTCTCTTGATGACATCCTGGTAACAGTAGCTGTTGGCGCACCTGGCTCCTCACACACCTTGTCTTGCATCTCGTGCTTTTCTTTGCACTCAGTATGGCAAACCTGTGTCGCCTTGCTGCCTGCCACCAGGTTCCCACTGGGCACCATCTGATCCTGCGTGAGGCCAGTGCTGCTGTGCTGCCTCGTGTGATGGCAGAAGCTCGGATGATTTGCAGCCAGCTCAGACACAGCTCTTCTCCCCGGGAAGCAGTGCCAGCAAACACACTGATAAAAATAGTCTTTCAGAGAAAAATAGGTCACTTTTCTCTTCATATCCCCACCAAAATAGGCTTTTCTACAGCAAGTTTGTAAGGGAAAGACTATTCGATGCAAGATAAAGACTTGTGTGATGCTTTTTAAAATCAGTGACAAGATATTCTCATAATTGTTATTGAGATGGAAAATATACACATCCGAAGTACTTCCTTGGTGAGTTTCAACAAGGACTCTGCTGGTGTCACCAGCACATGGTGGCCCCATCCTGTGTCCCTGAGGCACAGCTCTTCCCACCATGGCACCATGGCTCTTGGGCACACTCTGAGCATGGCAGATGGGACCTGCCCTTTGTGCTGGTCTGTGACATGTGTGCCTGTTGTGCCTGCTGTGCACTGCTCCTTCCGCTGTGTGGCTGTACCACTACTGGGGTCAATTTTACCACTGTGGAACACGCAATTGATTCCAGGCTTTCGTTCCTGTGAGTAGTTAGTGCAGCATGGACTTGGACAAGCACATCCATGTGTTCACACGTGTGTACACTTCTGTTGTGTGTCCCTAAGAAAGAGGAGTGGATGTGTGCCTAGGATTGGTGTAGGATATGCAGATGTTCATATCTGTGGACGTTGCTGTGGTTGTGTGTGTGTACACCAGCAGCATGTGAGAGTTCCAGCAGCTCAGCTCAGTCGCCTTTCATAATCACTCCTTTGCTTTGGAGTTAGAATGTAAAATCAAGAGTGATTCAGGGGCTGGGGATTTAGCTCAGCGGCATAAGGCCCTGCCTTGCAAGCGCATGGTCATGAGTTCAATCCCTGGTACCGTTAAAAAAAAAAAAAATTTAAACAATTTAAAAAAACCACACATTTGAATTCTTAAAAAAAAAAAAAAGAGTGATTCAGGGTAAAGATAAGAACAACACTGAATTACAATTGGCACAGTCTTCAGTTAAAGCAGAAGCTGGTTTTAACAGCGAACATGGTGCATCATTCTCTACTAGAGGAACCATCCAGATCAGAGGCGTCCACAGTGTTCAGATCGCAGATACCTGTCTTTACTTTCTGATTTGCCTCAGGTAGAAGTTGAGAACTATAAGCAGGCCTTTTGCAACTGATATTTCTAATTTATAGAAAAGTTTATAAATCATAGCATTTATGTTAGAAGCTGAGAATACTTATCCAAATAATTTGGCTGGCTTTTTGCTGTTTGGCCAGAATTTAGGGTGTGTGAAAGGTAAGGGAGAATTAGCCTCTGATTGATAGAGAGGCTAGGGAAGTGGTAGAAAGAGGGTCAAGGCAAATGTATTACCAAGTGATTCATTTGTCCTGTCCTTTGGTCCTAGTCCCATCCCCCAGCTCCCTGTACCAGAGACTGAACCCAAGGCCTTCACACTGAGCTGCGTCCCAAGCCCTTTTTACGCTTTCTGTTTTGAGATAGGCTTTGGCCAAGCTGCTAAGTGCTTCAGGCTAGGCTCAAACTTGGCATCGTCCTACCCCAGCCTCCCCAAGTGCTGGGGTTACAGGCATGTGCCACTGTGCACACCTCGTTTGCTGAGTTTTTATGAGAATATAACTTACATGTGCCAAACTGTGGGTTGTGTTAGAGCACATCAGTAGCAGCTCTGTGTTGTGTGTCAGGCTGGCCGGCGTGGCTGGGCCAGGCATCAGCAACTGGTATGAGCTGCCATCTGTAATTGCTGCATCGCGTTGTCTCTGCCTCGGCAGCTTTTCCCATTGCTTCCTCTTTCCCCACCTGGAACCCAGTCGGGTGCTCGGAGCCCCTGCACTGGGTCCCAGCTGCTGGCCTCCAGCTCACTGCCTTGGCTCTGAGTGTTTTGTCCTACTCCTAACTCACCTGGGAACTCCAGTTTTTGGAGTTTTATTCCTATCTCCAGTGAAATGTCCCACATTGGTTGTTTCTACCAAACAAAAAGGCTATAGAATTATACTTGTAGAATTTTTCTGCTGCAGACTTAGCACATCCATTTTTAGACTGAATCTGATAAGATACACAGCACTACACTTCGTACCATTCCATAGTATCAAGAGAGGCCTAGAGGCTGCCCCCCCCCCCCAAGATCTGTAGTCATGTTAGAGACCAGTTCTTGAGCACAGTGTGTGCTGCGCACGCTGCACGCTGGGCCCTGAAGCTGCCCTACCCAGCTCCTGCCATAAAGATGTAGGGAAAGAAGTAAGTGGGCCAGTGGCCCCGAGCAGGTAGCTTGAGAAACAGCACTACCTGTGCATAGAGCAGGTGCCAGGGCTTCTCCCAATGCAGGGTGGATGCATGCTGCTGTGGGATGTGTGTCACCTCCAGGGCAGCTCCTCTGTGGCAGGCTATGTCTCCAGTAGCTCTTTGCTCTGTTCTAAGAGGAATGCTGAGCGGCACTTCAGAGACTTGTCTTTCCCAGGAATTGGGCACAGGGCCGATAATGGATCCCTGCTCAGAGCTGGGCCCCCACTTCTATGCTGTGGGTTGCTTAATCTTTGTGACTTGCCCCTTCACACAGTGGATGTTGCCCAAGGTTACAGTCAATTTCCACAAACACTGTGACTTCCAGCAATGCAAGTGTGTTCTTTCTGTTCTGGAGACAAAAAGCCCAGTACCCAGCCAAGTGGTGCAACTGACAGGGGATCCATGGCCATGTGCTCTGGACTCCTTTCCTCATTTGGGGTGCAGAGCACCTTTGACTCACAGCCGCCTCTGCCTTCCTCTCGGTGCTCTTTTGTTTGCACTGGGGTTCAGACCACCGAGCCACACCTCCCTGGCCCAGACAGGGCCTCGCAGCATTCTCCAGCTGGCCATTGGGTCAAGCCCTTTTGCTTGAGCTCTGTCGTGTGAACACAGAATCAATGTGGTGGGAGAGAATTGGGCTCAGAAGCTTTGGGTCTAATCAACAATTCCCCCTAGTACATCTGTGACCACAGAGAAACCGTGGAGCTCTGAACTTGACTAAGAGAGAGAGACTATTTGGTGTCTCAGAACTGTGTCGCAGGAATCTGGGACACAGTGAGGCACCGTAACAAACAAGCAGTTCCCCTGGTCACAGAGGAAGCCCTGTGGTTATGAGGATGGCTGTTTGGCTTTCTGTAGAATTCTGTGTGGGAGGGAGTGGCAGCTTGGCACCGAGTACTGCCTGGGAACTGTCATTTGGGGAGTGGAGCAGCAGCAGGGCAGTGGCCACTGGTTGGGATTGCCCAGGGCTGGGCAGTCCCAGACAGCAGAGTGCAAAACTGTGTGATGTGCCAGGAGCGCTGGTTCACACCTGGGATTCCAGCACTCTTGAAGACTGAGGCAGAAGGCTCACATGCTCAGCCTAGCCTGGCTACTCAGGAACTGAGAGAAACTGTCTCAAAACAATTTTGAAAGTCTGGAGATGTAGCTTGGTGCAAAGGCCCTGAGTTCAGTCCCTACTACAATAGTGGTGGTGTTGGTGATAATAATTGTTACATATTGTGTTACATGTGCACACATGTGGAATGTTCCTTCCAATTCCTTTCTTCCTCCCCAGGGAGTGGCTGTGCCCTCTTTGCGCAGCATACTTCACAGCTCTGCAGTCACTTTTCCAGAGAAACCTGTGAGAAGCTGGCAGAATGTTCTCCTGCATGTTCATGATGGGGTGGGGCTTCAAACTCTGGGCCTTCGCACTGAGCTACATCTCCTGCCCTTTTTTGAGACAGGGTTTCACTAAATTGCCCAGACTGGGCTCAAACATGGAGTCCTGTCTCGGCTTCACAGAGTGCTGGGATTATAGCATATCACCATCGTGCCTGTCCTGACTTATTTAAGGCTCTGTCCAGGCCAAAGTTGGTCAGAAGAGACAGCCACTGACAGACATACGCTGTGTTACCAATCCTGGTACCTGGCTCTTTGTATCACAAGACCATTAGAGGTACTGTTTGGTTTCCAAGCTAGAAACCTATGCTTCCAAGCTTGCCAGTAGCCTGTTGCCTACCTCTGTGGCTACCTTCAGCTCCCTGCCAGCGGCACCACGTGGATGGCAGCATTGAGAAAGTGAACTGAGTTCTAGAGGTTCCAGGGGAACCACAGGAGTGATGATGTGCTTGTCCACAGGGTCTGCTGTTGTGAACCTGAGAACACTAGAAGAGAAGGCACCATCCCTTTTCCCACTCTGATTGTCAGAGCCAACCAGTGCTTCATGGTTGGCTTCTTAGGAGAGATTTTTGTGGATAGGACTTTGGGATTGAAATCAAGTCCTCCTCCTTCCCTTCCCTTGCCCCTCCTCCCCCTCCTCTCTCTCCTCCTCTTCAGACAAGCCCTGCAAGAAGCCCAGTGAGTGCTTCTCCCTGACAGTGGTTGACTTCCTGGAAACGCCCATTTCTGTTCGTCTTGCTGTGCACATCCCCAGGAAGACACTGGCAAACCGGAGTGAATGTTTGGTTTTAAGCATGCTTTCTGTATAATTGGCTGATGGATCTTCAAATGCATCAATTGATGTTTCTTTTTTCATTTTTTCCTTTCTTCCTTTCCATCTGTCTCTACCTTCTTTCCTCTTCTTTTTTCCTCTTCTTTCTTCTCCTTTCTCTGTCCATTCGTCCTTCCTTCCTTCCTACTTTCTTTGCTTCTCTTTCTTGACAGGACCTTACTAAGATACCTTGGCTGGCCTCAAAGTTAAGATCCTCCTGCCTCACCCATCTAAATCCTGAGGTTCCGGACATGTGCCACCATGCCCACTGTGTAATTAACAACTACCCGCCTGCACCAGAGCTTAGAATAATCAGTTGCTCCTTACCACATAGCTGCCCCCCAAATAAATTAGTAAATAAAAAGCTAAGCATACAGATGCTTACACATTTTGGGGTATTGTTGATATTTTAGATTCTTCCACAGGAGACAGCGATCATGACAATTGAAATGATCCCTTTCTCCTTTCCCTGCCTATTGTATTTATAGTACTTTCCCCCTCCCTTTCCGCAGGTCAGATGCCAGGGCCAGGTTCCATGATGCCTGGCCAGCCCATGCCAGGCCGCATGATGCCCACCGTTGCAGCCAACATCCACCCTGCGGGAAGCGGCCCTGCCCCTCCTGGTATGTCTCCAATGCCAGGGAACATCTTAGGACCCCGAGGGCCCCTTGCAGCGCCCAACGGCATGTGTAAGTAGCACGGGGAAGACACATTTCCCCAAGGTCTGTCAGTAAGAGTCAGGGCTTCATTCATTCCATGGACATTAGCCCTGGTAGTGGGCTCCAGAAGATCAGTTCAGGCCACTGCGGGGGTGGGCAGGCACATCGGTGATGGGGGACTCATTGTGCTCCAAGCTTGGGGGCCCAGCAAGGGCTCGGCTCCTGCGCCTGTTGAAGTCTGTCCAGGTTAAGTCTCAGCACACAAACAATGTTTCTAGTGCTCATTTTCCCTGCTGGAGGTTTTTGCAGTAAGAGGTTTCTTGTAGCCTTTCTTAATGTATTGGTGGTGGCTGCATAGACTGAGGAACAGGATTTCCGTCTGTGTCAGGAAGGAGTATGAGGTCCCAGAGACTGATGGACAGAGCACTGATGCTCCTCAGCAGTGGCTGGCTGGGGCCGTATGCAAAGCCAGGTCAGGTCTTCCACATACCCCTGCTCTTCTCCTGCTGCCAGAGGGCTGCCCTGGAGGCTCTGGCCTGTTACACACACACACACACCCCTACACACCCCTGCTGGGGAGGAAGTGGCCTCACCCAGGCCATCAGGCATACACTCCACTCGGTTCATCTGGGAATTCATGCATGTGGTGAGGAGACTGAAAGAATAAGCAACGTAAGACTCCTTAGCCTTTAGGAACTTTGGGGCAAAGGAAGCGAACAGTTGGATAGGATTTACTGAAAGTTACAAGAAGACTGCAGAGTTTCTTAATGCTCACTTCCCGGGGCAGGGAGGCAGGTTACCCAGACAGACATTCCTTGTTTGTTCACTTCGGGTCCCCAGGGCCTGGGACACAACAGTGCACAGAAGGAAGACATGGTTTAGCTGGGCAGAGAGGAAAATGGTGACCTGCCTTGAGTGGTGGTCAGAGGTTCCAGTACCATGAGTACAGAAAAAAATGAAACAAGGGAAAAAGCACGGAGGAGCCAGCTTTCAGCAGCATTGGCTAGTACCATCTGTGGTGCAGAGATGGTGCCACAGGTTAGAGTCACTGTTGTGTCCTGCTGGCTCCCCGTGGTTTGTGACCTCAGGGCTCCATCCCAAGGGTCCCCAGGGGAGCCCCAAGTGGTATGGGGGTTCACAGGCACTCACTGCCTTGAGTGGGAGGAGTTGCAGGCTGCCTCCCTGGCCTTCAGGTTCTAGGCAGGCCACACTGGACAGGTGGCTTCACCTCTTCAGGCCTCGTTTCCACCCCGACAGAGAATATAGGGGTGCACTCACTGGCTTCAGATGCTCCAGAGGCTTGGGGCTTGAGGTCCAGCTACTGTAAGTGAGGCTACACTCTGTTTCGTGTTTTCACTTCTCACAAGATCTAGAGATTCATTGAACCCCAGATTAAATAGTCTCTGGAGTTCCTTTGTAGACAGAAGCAGCTAACATTGAAAAAAGGAGTGAGCCAGACACTCACTCATTACTCGTTCGCATCAGGATCTGGCCTGGTTTTGGCCAAAAACCAAGGGCTGCCGTTGAGCTGTGCAGGCACCCAGGCTTCCCCACCTCATCAGCAGCGGCCCTGGTGGAAAGAATGAGCAGCAAGAAGTGTCAGTAATCTGTTTGACCAGTGAGGCTAGACACAGGGAAAAAAAGAAAAAAAAAGAGAGAGAGAGACACATTATTCAGCCAGGGAGGAGCTGCTTATTTAACTGAAAAAAAATAAACTTAGTAAAGGGAACTAGGTATGGTAGCACATGCCAGTATCCTGCAGGGATGCTGTGGGAGGCTGAGGCAGGAGAGTCAGTTAGAAGTCACAAGTCAGTCACTCCAGCCTGGGCTGTATAATGACAAGCAAGACCCTGTCTACAAAAAGAAAAAATTTTATTTTTGAAACAGGGATTTCAGGTGCGAACTACCACCCCCAGCTCAGAAATTTCTTTTTTAAAGGACTGGGAATATAGCTCAGTACAAATGCCCAGGGTTCAATCCCCAGTACCGCAAAATAAATGTATAAATAAAATGTAGAAATTTAGTAAAGGGAGCCATTAAAGTAAAGTTAAAATACTATGAAATTGTGACAGAGTGTGGAGTGATTCTTGGAAGGCACGGGCAGGTTCAGGCACCATCCGTTCCCCAGGGACGCTCATGTGTCCCTCCCTGACATGTTCCCCTGCGTGTATTGCAGATCCCCCTCCACCGCAGCCGCCACCACCGCCGCCGCCTGCAGATGGCGTCGCTCCCCCGCCTGTTCCAGGCCCGCCGGCCCCAGCCGCTCCTTAGCCCAGGAGGCAGGAAACCTGCGTGCCCACCGCCATGGCTGGAGCAGAGGAGACTTGGATTCCTGGACCCTCTTGAGTTTCCTTCAGGATTGTGTCTTCACAGCCTCAGTGCACATCTGTGTCTCCCCACTCCTCCTGACCCCTCTCAGTGACACATCCTGTGCTCAGTGGGACGCCTGTGATGACAGTGTGGCATGGCTGTCCTCAAATCATCCTGTGTCTCCCCGTCCCTTCCCAGTGTGGGGTGTGGCTGGCAGGTTATGGCAGATCCGGTCAGCGTTAGTATTCAGTGTTGATGTTTGCTCTCCTGCTATTTTTTGCTTCGTCTTACACTTGTCTCTGGATAACCCTCTATAATTATTATCTTTTTTTATGTTATGATTGTTTTAAAGGAGAGCATCCTGAGTTAATAGGAACCAAAAAATGGTGATGGCAGAATACAGCCACAGGGGACACACCTTAAGGCATTATAAGTGACCTTAATTCTGCTTATCTGAGCTGTGAATGGTGCTGCTGGTGAAGTTTCTTGAGACCTTGGCCGCACATCAATGCCGCAGACTGAAGAGATGAGGCGGGGCAGCCCACTGATGGATGTTTCCTGGGCGGCCTCTGTCCAGCTTGCCACAATGCCCTTTGAACTGGTCCTTGGTGGAGGAGAGCACAAACACAGGACACAGGCCACTCCTCCCGGGCCCCTCTGGTTCTGGTTTTCTATGCAGATGATTTGCGGGGTGGGGTGGGGTGGGGTGGGGTGGGGTGGGGTGGGGTGTTGCTTTCTGAGGGCTGGGTTTGGGGAGGCATTCCTAGGCGCTCTAGATGAGCCAGGAAGGTCCAAGGAGAGTACAGCAGTGGCCCCTCCCCCAGTCAGTCTAGCCTGCTTTGCATGCCTGCTTTTTTTCTCCCTCTTTAAAAAACCTTCAAAATAAAAATTTTTTTTAAAAAGTAGATAGTGTTAAACAATTTAGATCATAGAACTTAACCAGTTAGGATGTCTGGGGGTCAGGTCCCCAAACTACCTCTTGCAGTAGCCAGGGTGGGTGGAATTCATGAAGCGGTACTTTAGGTTCAGGGTGGGATTAAAAAAGTGAGGCAGGGTCATCAGCCTCTCATACCTTCTCCTATGCCTCTCTGCAGTCTCATGTTGAATCTGTCAGGGGTGTCGAAGAGGTGCTGAGGGTACCAGGGCCCTCACTAGGTTCCAGAGCATCATGCTTTACCGTTGGGGTACTCTGGCTGGGAGGGTGGGGTGTCATTCTAGAAGAGCCACAAAAAAATGCCTTAATTGAGCCCATATCTACCCCTGCTGGTGAGTGACCTGAGAGTTTTGTGTCTTGTCCTCCTTCCCACTCCCCTATCCTGTGACTAGCGAAAGAGAGGTTTCTGGAGCTCCTGGCTTTTTCACAGTCTCAAGTGGCAGTTGTATTACTTAGAATGTAAGGTAGGACATCTTTTGGGTATCTTTTTCTATATATTCTCTAAAGCTTTACATATGAGAGGTTGTAGGGAGGTATTTGAAACACTTTAGAATTTTTTCCCTTAATAACAGAAAGCAAACAATAAAACCACAATTGAGGTTTGCCTTCAGACCCTCAGGTTTATCTCTCAACCAGGTGGCCCTGGTCAGCATCAGAGTACTGGAATTCTGGAACCAAGGAGACCTTGTTCCTTTTGCGTGTTTGTTCTGGATTCTCGGGGTGGAAATGGAAAGGAGCTTGCTCCTACTGGAGTTCGCTTGCGATGTATTTGCTTCCAGAAAGACCCCAGTGCCTTTCAGCAGTGGCCAGGGTTTTCCCTACTTCCCTCCAGTCTTTCCCAAAGGAAACTTGCTCCAAATACTTACCTTTTCCCCTGGAGTCCTAGAAAGAAAACAGAATTTGTGGTTCTTACTGTGGTCCCTTGTAACCTCAGGTCTTTAATGTGCTCACTTTCAAATTTTAAAAATCCAGGTGGAAATATTTTTACTATGCTAGTAATCTACAAAGTACCTGAATTCAGTACTGTTATGTTTCAGAATAAGTGATGACATTTTCTTTTTGTGTCTTTAATCTGATTTCATTCCTGTAATACAGCCACTCAATTTGGGGGCGGGGGATAATAAGTGGTTTTTGTACAAACATCTTTCTCAGTGTGGCGTTATTTTGGAAAAATGAGGGGAGGGAGTTTTGAGAAATTGGAGCAAATGAATAAATGAAATACCATTTCTGAATTCTGGTCCCATTTTCTGCATTCAGACCCCAGTTTCAGCATGTAGCCTATGAAGAATTTAAGAATGCAGCCCCACCTTATTTTAGCAGTTAAAATCCACAACCTAAGCAGACCCTCCTCACCAGACCCTCTGCATAACTCCTTGGGAGCACGAAATTGAGTGTGCCACCCCCTCTGTTTTATTGCCTCAAAGTGAACAACAGTGAAGGTCTCCAGAAAAGGCAAATGTCCTGGTACCCCAACCCATCCCCCAAAAGAGAAATAGTCTTACACGGTGTTGGGGTGCAATTTAGGCCTCGAGGGCAGCAAGGTCTGTGAACACAACACCTTAAGGACAGCTTTTGAACACACCTATGTGCAAACCTATTGCAACCACTGTCAGAAGATGGTCTGAGTGCAGCGAGCTGAAGGAGACTCCTAAGATGCCAGGCCCACGCCTCACTGAGTGCAGCACAACAGGGGCTAGCGCTCGGGTGATGCCTGCAGGTGGGGAAGCTGAGCCTCGGTCCAGACTTCAGAAACTTGAAGACAATGACATGGAATACAGTGGGACATGGACGGGCCAACCAGTCTTCCATCGCTCCCATGTGTGCTGTCTGCGGCATGGTTCCCCAGGTTAAGAATACTTTTACAACATGAGTGTGGATCAGGATCCACCCTGTACCCCACAAGCTGCTGGGGCTTCCTCTCTGCTACTGCCTCTGTGGGTCTGGAGTGAGTTCCAGCAGTTCATGTGTTAGCAGGTTCCCAGCTTCCTGACAGCTGGGCAGAGTACTGCCCATTTGGAACCCCGGGTTAAGAATGCTTTGTGCCAGGCAAGAGCTCTGCCGTTCCTTTCATCCAATAAGTTTCCAAGGTCCTCTGGGGCTCCAGGCCCACAGCAAAGTCACAGTTGGAAGAGGGTGGCCAATGCCTCTTCTAGTTGTCAGGGGGAGACCAGGCCATGAATAGTGCTTTACATAGGTACCATGTCCTCAGGAAGAAAAGTAAACAATGTGAGAGTTAAAGTATGAGGTCCCACAAATTGAGCTGGATATGGTAACCTGTCATTTAGGTCCTTGCTTTCTGGGTTTCCTGGAAGCAGTGAGAAAGCACCTCAATCTACCCCTGCACTGTCTTCACATACCATATCCACAAAGGGAGTGCCACCACTTTCCCACGCCAGGTCTCATGTCGGATCTCAACAAAAGAAGTCACCTTTATTGGTGACTTCTTTCTAGGCCTGCCTCTGGTCTGGCTATGACCCTGAACTCAGGGCAGCACTAAGACCTCCACACACATTGACTAAAGGGAGGGAGAAAGTTGAATGAATCACCCCAAGCTGAAGTTCCAGAGCCAGTGACAGGTAGCTGTTGGTCTATGCTGTTCTGTTTGGCTCTCAGAGGGTACTCGATAAGAGATCGGTCCTTGTCTGATCTCTTCTACCCCTGGCCTGCCTTATAGAAGCGGCCACCCCTCCCACCTCACTCCTGCTGCCTTTCAGTATTGGAGAATGAAGCTGGGCGCTCTGCTCTGAGCTACACCATCATCCCCTTTTTGAGACAGTCCTGTTAAGGTGGCCCAGGCTGGCTTCAAACTGGTGATCCTGCCTCAGCCTCCTGAGCAGCTGGGATGTGCACCACTGTGTCTGTGGAGCCATCTTGACTACCACTGCCCTGTAGGCCTTTCCAGAGACCTTCCACCTCTAGGGAGAGCAGCCAGGTGTCTGATTGTGGAGTGACCTTACCTTCAAGGGAGACACCACCACCTGCTGGTTTGCAGGCTCAGCCAGAAGAGCCATACCTTAACACAGTGCAGTGACGGCAGCCCATAAAGGTGAAAACCACGCCCCCACCCCCTGCGTTCTGTGGCAGGCTACCATCTAATGTGCCCTCATTCCCAGATGGTGTGGAAGGGAGGCGGCGGCAGCAGCACTTGAAGATGATAATTTGCATCAGCCAATTTTTGTGACTGGGTTGGCCCTGACACTTGGTGGGCTTTTAGCCTAGTCAGAATTGTGGCATCCTTTACTGCAATCAGCTTATTCTGCAGTTGCTGCAGGGCCCTAAGAAGTGCTTAGGTCACCTGCTGAGGTGGCAGGTCTCCTGCAGACGGCCAGCTGAGTTGCCTCCCCCTGCCCACTCTGATGGTTGGTCATTAAATCTGGCTGGGTTTGGGAGTTAGGATTAGTGATTCAGGAGGCCTTTCCAATCTGGTGACAGTCCTGTTGCCTGAACAAGATGACCACTTTCATGTCATGACATCCTCTTCTGAGATGACAGCAACACTTGTTCAACTAGGAATCCAGAGTTGAGCCTCTCTGCAGTGAGGAAATGGTAGTCAGTACAAAGAATTCAGCCCGTCTTCCCTTCCTGAGACTGGTATAGGTTGGCCTGTTCCCAGCAGCCCATCCAGAAACCGTCAAAGAGCTGGATGTCCCACAGCCTTGTTATGTTCCCTAGTGAGACCACCGCAGTAACTCTTTTTTGGTTTTTTGAGTGTCACCATGTAGTTCAGGCTGACCTTGAACTCACTATGTTGCCCAGGCTGGCAAACTCCTGGCAACCTTCCTCCCTCAGCCTCCCACATGCTGGGATTACAGGCATGTACCACCACACCTGACTCACTGCATTAACTCTTAAATGTCTAAGTGAAAGTGGGGCACTTGGTGGGGCGGAGAGGAAACAACGCTTCCACTGATGCCTTAACTTTGCATACTGATTTCCCCCTTCTGAGCCGAGAGGCAGGAATAGAAATGAAAGGTCTGAAGGTGGAGTTTTGGTTCAGGTCCTGGCCTTAGCACTTCATTAGTGTGATCTTGCAAACACTGCTAATTCTGTCAGTTTGCAGGCAGAACCAGTAAGAAATCTGTAGTACAAATGTGAAAAATAAGGTAAATTAGAGCACTTGACCTGACCCCCTACCTCCTGAGGCCACCAAGGCCTGGGCACCACCCTGACCACCTACCACTGCCCACCAGCTGAGCCCAGGCCCCAACTCCCCTTGGAGGTCTGGCTGGACCTGGGCAGCAGTACCCGAGAGGCTGCCTGTCCAGGCCAAACCATGGCACTACACAGCAGCTGGAGCTTCTCCCGCCCGCTGCCTGTGAAGCCAGTGCTTTTTGAGCGGGAGAGGCTGCAGGGAGCCACCTTGGCCATGGCACGCACTGGGCCTCAGCTGGGACAGCAGCAGGCCGAGCCCAGGAGGAAACAGGCACAGGGGCACCACCGTCATATGAGAGAGCCCTGGGACCCAAATGGACAAGAGACAAGTAGAGGAGCCACAGGTGCAAGCTGTAGACAGAGGTCACCTCATTCTCCAGTCCTCAGATCTGTTTTCTTTAGCCTGTCCCCACTGTGCCCAAGAAAAAGATGTAGTGACTTCTGCAGTGGCTCCACACTTTCAGGACACTCAGGTTACTGATCTCCTAGGACACACTGACCTGACTCCAGATCTTGACCTCTCCAGGACCCCACTGCCTGGAGGAGCTTTTTTCTCTACTTTCACTGGGGCCCCTGCCAGTTCCACAGAGGCGCTCAAGGCTACCTCCGTGCCTGGCACTGACCCAGGCACACCTGTCTCAACAGGCTTGGCTGAAGAGACTCAGAAGCCACGGTGACAGCAATGGAGTTTTCTGGAAAGCGTTTCCCAGGCAGGCCTGGAGGATAGGGGGTACTAGGCAGCAGCAGCAATGCTTGCAGGAGAAACAGGCTTTGAACCAACGCAGCTGTATCAAGAGGTGGAATCTCCATCTTGATCAGGTATTTAGGCTCCTCACGACAGAATGGAAGCCTTTCTCAAATACCAGACTTGCGCCCATCTCCTTATGGATTCCTAGCACATTGAAAGGTGGAGACAGCCGGTTTGCAGGAGCTAAACTAGGTAACAAGACCGCAACTCTGCCTGCCCACCAAACAGGGTAGGGAATGTGTGGCCCTGGGCCGCCCCGAGGTGGAAAACGGGCTCCCAGAACGACCAGGGGACCCGTGTCCGTGTGCCAGTCTGCCTTGGGGCCACCTGGACACTTGAGCTTTGGGGCTCACACCACGGAGAGTTCGGATCATCATGGGGAGTCAGGACAGGACCGGAGTGAGGCGGCTAGTTGCTAGGGTGCCCCCAGTAAGCCAAGGGGACGGTGCGGAGGCCGCGGGGCTGGGGTCTCGCCCCTTCCTGGCAGCACGCCCCGCCTGCTGGGCGGTAGCGGGTGAGTGGCTCTCGCGGCGGGCGGGCGGATTAGGTCTGATCCGATTAGGGCCGGGCCATCGGGTTCGCCCCCTCCCCGGTGCCCCGCGCCGCCCCGCCCCCGGCCCGGGCCTCCCGACCTCCTGCTCGCCGCGCTCCCAGCCGCCTCGCGCGCTCTGCTGCCCCTTCCCACGGGTGCGGCGCCCCGGGCCTCCGAGCCCCGCCCCGAGTCTGCAGCCCGGCCGGGCCGTCCCCGCCCCGCGTCCGCGTGCGGGGCTCCGGGGTCGGACTCGGGACAGTAGGTGGAGCGCGGCCCCGCAGGCTCGCGCTCACCTGTCGCCCCGCGCCCGCCGTCCACGCCCCGGGCAGGGGTCGTCATCCCCGCCGGCGTCAGCGCTACGTGCGGCGGCGAGGGGGGTGACGGGGGCGGTGCCGAGCGCGGCGCGGGCGGGAGGCGGCGCGGGGACGGCGGCGGCGGCGGCATGCGGCGGCGCGCGCTGCCCACCGCGGGCTGAGGGGCCGCAGCGCGGGCGGGGCGCGGGCGAGCGAGGCGCAGCGCCGGGCGGACCGCGCATCGCGGCGGGGCCGCGCCATGGGCCCGGGCAGGGGGCCGCCGGCGCTGCCGCCGCTACCGCTGCTACTGCTGCTGCTGCTGCTGCTGGGGGCCGTGCGGGTCCTGGCGGCGGGGGCCGTGCCCGGTAAGTGCCTGCTGAGGCCCGAGCTCCGCAGCCCTCGCTCCCGCCGGCGCCGCACCGGGGTCGGGCCGGGGCCTCGGCGCTTCGGGACCTCGGAACTCCGGGCCAGGGGTCTGCGAGCTGCGGAAGGGGGCGGGGCACCGTCTGCCCGCGCGCGGCAGTGGCTGGGGCGGGGATCGTGCAGCAGGCGGGACGGCAGGTGGGGGCGGTCAGAGCAGGGCCCGCGGCCCGTGATGGGGGTGGGGAGGGGTCTGGGATTGGGGTGGTACTGGGGGCTGGGGCGGGGCGAGGCCTGAGGGTGAGATTTCGGGGCGGGGTCTGGAAGGGGGCGTGACTGCAGTGAGCTTGGGGGCGGAGCCTACAGGTGGGCGGGGTCCTAAGGGTGTGACTTCGGGGTTGGGGTCTGTGGGTGAGATGGAGGGTGGTGAGCAGTGCCTGGGAGTTAAAGGGAACAGCTGGTGGCAGGGTCTGAGGGTGAGGCTCTGGGGCGGGGCTTGGGGCGGGCGGAGTCTGAGGGTTAGGTGGGTGGGGCCTAGAGGTAGGATGCAGTCTGAGTAGGGGGCAGGGCCTGGTCGGGGGTTCCCGAGGGTGAGACTTTTGGTTGGGCCAGAGTTGGGGCGCCCTGTCTCAGCCCGTTAGACTGTGGGTCCTGTCTTGGGCGGGCCATGTGGGAGACTGGTTAGCATGTATTTCCCAGGCTTGGGGGTGGGTCTAGGGGCGGGGCTTAAGGGGCGTGGCCTACATGGTCTTGGGCCTTGCGAGGCTGCGCAAGCTAGGGCTTTGCGCTTGACCTTGACGCCCCTTGCCTTCCCTCCCGCAGCACGTGAGGTGGGCAGCGCAGCCGAGAGTGAAGAGCTGGTGAAGAGCGGCCTAGCGTGGGAGCCACGTGTCAATGACACGAGGGAAGAGGTGGGCCTGCCAGCTGCTGGGGACAATGATAACACGTGGAGGGCGCCAGGAGGTGACCTGGGCCCTGCGACTCCTGAGGCCGGTTTGGGGCCTGAGGAGGTGCTAAAAGCCTCAGCCACAGTCACAGGCACTGCCTGGCTGGAGCCTGAGAGCACAGGCCTTGGTGGGGTGACTGCAGAGGTGGGCAGCGGCGACACCCAGGCCCTGCCAGCCACCCTCGCAGCTCCCGACAACACCCTGGAGCACTCAACAGTGCCCCCCACAACCCCTGAGGCCCCTGAAGCCGCGGCATCCCCCTCACCCACTGCTGCCCACCGGCTGAGCCCTGGGCCCGAACACCCTAAGGAGAGCCCCATGGAGGTCTGGCTGAACCTGGGCAGCAGCACCCCCGATCCACAGGAGCCAGGGCCCACGGAGCCCCTTCCAGGCACCCTTGAGCCCCGGCCCGCCTCAGAGATCATTGACATTGACTATTTCGAGGGACTGGATGGAGAAGGTCGTGGCACAGACCTGGGGGGCTTCCCGGGGTCACCAGGAACCTCTGACCACCACCCCGACACTGAGGGAGAGACCCCTTCCTGGAGCCTGCTTGACTTGTATGATGACTTCACCCCCTTTGACGAGTCCGATTTCTACCCCACCACATCCTTCTACGACGACTTGGAGGAAGACGAAGAGGAAGAGGAGGATGACAAAGATGCAGTGGGAGGCGGAGACCTGGAAGACAAAAACGACCTCCTGTCCACGGAGAAACCCCACGCAGGGCCAGGCATGGGCCAGCCCACCAGTCGGTGGCATGCCGTGCCCCCCCAGCAGACCCTTGGGCTGGCCCCTGGCAGCAGTATCTCCCTCAGGCCCCGCCCAGGAGAGCCAGGCAAGGATCTGGCCTCAGGGGAGAACAGCACGGAGTGCCGAAGCGGCTTCGTGCGCCACAATGGCTCCTGCAGGTCCGTGTGTGACCTCTTCCCCAGCTACTGTCACAACGGTGGCCAGTGCTACCTGGTGGAGAACATTGGGGCCTTCTGCAGGTAAGGCTGCCGCAGCTGCAGCTGCAGGCGGGGGGCTCGGGTTCCAGGAGGCCAGAAAGTTTTGCTCAGGCTGGGCCTGCAGAAGGTCTTGACTTGCAGGGTCGGTTTTTCCTCTCTGCCTTCATCCACACATGTCTTCCTGGTGTTTGACGCCGAGGCTGTGGTGCCATTTTAGAGACTCAGAGTTTAGCATAGTCCTGAGGACTTCATAGCCTCCCACCCACACCTCACCAAGGATCCCCTGTCCCTTGTTCTTGGGAACTCTGCCCCACTGGGAGTCAGGTTGGTACTCAGAACTTGCAGCCTTCTTCTGGAAGGATCCTGTGGCAGGAGTGATCTGGGTGGTTCTTTCCAGGCCCTAGAAGTAGGGGGGAAAGCACTCAGACCCCTCCAGGGCATTTTCTGTTGGTCCTAGGAGGAGCAGTTCTGTTATCTGGGGGTTATCTGTTATCTCTCAAGTGCCATTCTTGACACTTCTTTGTTCTTTTTGGAGGTGTGTGGAGAGTTAGGTTTCTCAGGATCTGGGGTTCTGGTGGGGGAACTTAGAAAGTGGTGAACACTGAACCCTTGGCATCGAAGCTTATGCCGCAGTTCCATTTTGTGACTTCCCTTTCTATCATTGGTCATGACATAAGGGTCACTCAGGTAAGCTACAGCCACACAGTCCTAGTGGGAGTTGCCCAGCCTGGACCAGAGGACGAACTGTGGTTTGATTCCCAGTAGAAAAAATAAAAAGGAAATGATGGTGGTGTGCTCCTGCAGATGGTGAAGGGCTCCCAGAAGCATGAGGGAACCCTGGGTTTTACTCTTCAGGCTTCAGTTTGGGGAGCTCTAGTGATGGTTTCAACCTGGGAGCTGTGAAATTTCTGTGCAGAATCACCTTTGGTTCTGGCAGACACTTGGAGTTTGCACCTTCAAAGTGAACTCCCCTGTGGAATCGTGGAATCTGGAGCTCCCACAGCCTCTGGGGAGCCGTAAACCTTCCCAGCCCCTCCCAGGGCATCGAGGGAGTTCCCAGTCCAGCAGAGAAGGCCGTCATGCTCCTCACCGAGCTACTTGGCTGCTCCCTATGCTCTGCCAGCCCCTTGATGCCCCAGGGGGGTTTCTGCACCTGTCCCTTGAAGCTCCTCTTGCTCAGTCCTGTCCCATCTTGGAATCACACTTGAGCCCCACTGCCTCTGGCTGTGGACAGCCAGACTGGCCGTGCCTGGAAAACTCTTTTCGCATTCCGCTCACAGGAGACTGCAGTGTCGCCTTTGTCTGTCACCCCAACCCTCTGTGGGGAACCATCCGAGCTATGGCAGGTCTCTGTGAGATGCTGGGTTCCAGGGCGTTGCTCCCAGGGGTCTATGTTCCCTGGCAGCCTCACACAGACGGTCCCATGCCCCCCCACCCAGGGCAGCAGAAGTTCAGGGAAACTAAAGAGTCCCTGTCCAGCTGTCTCCACAGCCCATGATTTCCCCAGGCCTCAGGCCCTTTCTCTTGTCTGTCATTCACCCTGAGGTTCGTGTCCTCCTTCCTTTGCCTGCCTCTGTATCCTTCCACATCTTTCCTCTGTGAAGCAGCCTGGTTCCCATGGAAACAGCAATGTCATTGGAAGAGTTGGAGCCTGGGAATGTCCCCAAGGGCAGGAGAAAGTCACTCAACAAAAGGACTAAAACCCACCCAGAGGGTCGATTCTCACTCTGCTTGCAAGATAGTCCTCACAGCCGTAGGACACTTTGGGAGCCCAACTTTGGGGGTCCTGGGGACAGGAGACCGACCATCCATCTTTGTGTTTGTCCTTGCCTGTCAGCCGGAATCCTTCAGTGTCTGCTCAGCCCACATGAACTAGTTAGAATGCAAAAGGAACAAGATAGGTTTTTATGCCCAGGGCAGCTTGGTCCTTTGTACAATCAGTTCTGTTTGTCCTGGGGCCTGTCTGTCCATCACACAGAGCCAGAGCAGCCAGAAGGCCTGGGTGCCCCTGCCCCCTCCGTCCCCTCGCCATTGTGTAGTTTCGAGTCACTCTCTCAGTTCTCTGGGCCTCGGTTCCCTCCTCTATCACAAAGCTCCGAGTCCCTGGTCCACCTCGCAGATGGCGTAGAGAGGGGAGCAGAGCGCAGCTCCGGGCTCTGTACCGACTGGGCACCGCAGATCCTCTGGGGTTCCTGGGAGGGGATGTGATAAGAGCTCTGGCCTGTGGGGGTCCAAGCCCTGGCTTCACCTGCCCCATCCACTCAGTGCCCCCTGTCACCACTGCAGGTGCAACACGCAGGACTACATCTGGCACAAGGGCATGCGCTGCGAGTCCATCATCACCGACTTCCAGGTGATGTGTGTGGCCGTGGGCTCGGCGGCACTCGTGCTGCTCCTGCTCTTCATGATGACTGTGTTCTTCGCCAAGAAGCTCTATCTGCTCAAGACAGAGAACACCAAGCTACGGAGGACCAAGTGAGTCTGACCCCTGGCCGGGGGTGTGGTCCCCAGGGTTCCTGGAGCCCACTCTCCACCCCTAACCAGAGGTACAGTGTTCATGCTAGGTATTCGCCCCAGGTGAGCCATTCCCACCCGGAATTTGATGGCCAAGAACATTCCCAGTACCCCTGCCTGGGTGCTTAAGGAGTACTTAATCCAAAGGCAGCCAACACCCAGCACCTCCCACCCTAGCCCCGAGTCACTTCCTGCCCTGGCTGCCTCCCTTGACTGACTTCACCCATTTCCCTGGTCTGGGACAGTGAGCAGCCCATGTGAGGATTTCACCCCAAGTCAGCATGGTGTAGCCCCGCCTCACTCCCACTGTCACTCTCTGCCAGCTCTTCTTCCCTAGGCCGATGCTCAGGAGAGGGGGTTTAGTACCACTCTGCATGGTTTTCAAAAACCGTGCAGCCACTGGTCTGCATGGAAGTATAAGGGATTCAAGGAAATCCTCAGCTGGGTCCAGGAGCACACACCTGTAATCCCAGCGCTCTGGGAGACTGAGGCAGACCCCATTCCAAAGTTTAAAAAGGGCTGAGGACGAAACTCAGTGAGAAGGTCCTGGGTTCAATCCCCTGCTACCTCTAAAAAGGGAAGGAGGGAAGGCCTCTCCCTCTCCTGGTTGGAATTTGGTGGCAATTCTGGGAGGTCAGGGTTCAAGTCCTTTGCTGTGGCCTGCAGGGCCACCTAGGGCTCCGAAGCTTTTCTCAGCTGTCCTGTGACATCGTGGTGCTTGTGTGTGCACCTGGGAGTTAACACATATTCATGCTGGTCCTGGCCTTGAACACTTAGGTGTGACCTTGTGTGCTGATAAAAACCTGCTCGTCACTGAGCCAAATGTCACAGGAGTCAAGAAAAGAGATGCTCAGAGCTCAGCTTCTTTAGGCCCCAGCTGTGGGCTCTGTCTCCCCTTCAGCAAGCTACCCTGTGGCCCCCCAGCCCAGGGTCCTCTCCAGAGAACGTGATGGAAGGACTTTCCCTGGGGAAAAGGACTAAACGCCATCTGCTGCTCCGCTGCCGGGTGACCCAGGCTGTCCACAGGGCCTGGGGCTGCAGGAGCCTTGCTCGGCCTCAGACTCACTCTCCACTGTGCCCGTGCACTGAGGCAGAAGGACCCCCTGGAGAGGCACAGCCAGGCCCTGCAGGACAGCGGGGACCACCCAAATCAGACAGCTGCAGCGAGGCCAGGGCCTGGAGGGGCAGGGGCAGGCCGTCGTACACACCCTGCCACCCCCCACCCCCGGCAGCCCCGTGGCCCCGCACTCCGTCCTGAGCAGCCTTGGCTGCAGCGCTGCTCCGCACATTGGGAGCAGTACAGACACTGGTCGGTTGATTGATTGCCAGGCACATATTTCCCTCACACATTAGCATCCCTGAAATTAGGTTGCGTCGTACAGTCGCTGGCGTCTTACAGTCACTGTGAGCCAGATGGTATTCTTGTTGTAGTTGTAACTGCCTGGCACCCACGAACATGGTCATCACTGTTCATATCATCGTCAGTTCTTTATCTGAAGCCCAAATGAGCTCCTCAAATGTCTGACAGAAAGCCGAGGTGACGAGCGAGTACAGGGTCATCATCCAGATGGCGGATGATGTTTTTCCCTAATGCCTCATCCAATACCAGTGCATCTGATTCTAGCCTGCGGCCCATTATCGCTCGCTGCGGCCGTTTCACTCATAGTCTGCCTTCTCTCCCTCCCTGCAGCAAATTCCGGACTCCATCCGAGCTCCACAACGATAACTTCTCCCTCTCTACCATTGCCGAGGGCTCTCACCCAAACGTAAGGAAACTTTGCCACACTCCCTGTACCTCCTCCCCCCAAGCCCGCGCCTGGGCTCAGTATGATAGCATTGTCTGTCAGGTAACTGCCTCCTTCACCTCTCCCTCCTGTGCATGTCTCGGGCCTCTGCTGTGTTTCAGGGCGCAATGTCCAGGGCTTGTCAGAGCCAGCGTAGGGCCATGAAGGTGGGAGTGGAAAGCAAAGGTGGGAACAGGTGCTGGATTTAAAACCAGGGTGACAGGGAGTGGAGCCCTTTTCCCTGGACGACTTGGGATGTTTAGCTTCACCTGTGCCTTGGAAGTCTGATGATTACCTTTGGCTTTCCACACGGGGGAGGAAGGTTCTGTATTCACTGTTGAGGAATTTCCTGATGGCTGTTGGAGCAAACGGTGGCTGCCCTTTGGGATAAGTAGGGCATCCTTGATGGTCTGGCAACTGGCAGGCGTGGACACTTCCATTCAGGCCCTGGGCACCCACAACACCTGCAGAACCACATGCCCCAGAGCAGTGCTCTTCTTAGGAGCAAGGGCTCATGAGTATCAGCCAACACCCAGTGAGAGTTCCCAGTGGGCCATTTCCTGACAGCACTGGCCTGGTGCATCCTGGACCAGACTGACCATAAAATAGTGGATAACTGTGAGAGAATTTCAAAAATACAGTAGAAGCCAGCTACACCCCAAATCACTGTCATATCCACACTAAGAGTTCTGCACACCTTTGCTGAGGATATAGCTCAGTGGCATAAGCACCTGCCTGGCAAGTGCAAGATTCTGAGTTCGATCCCTGATACAAAAAAAAGGGAAAGGAAAAAAAAAGTTCTACACACCTGGCAGGCACCTTACCCCAAGGTAAATCTGTTATTACCACCTAAGAGAACCAACCCAACTCTGGACTGAACAGCGGAGTTGGAGCGGAAACCTTGAAGTTCTCTGTAGTAGCAGGCGGTAGTGTGAGAGCTCACTGGGGTCTCCGCCTTCTGGACCAAGGCAGGAACTTCCTGTGCGGTGGGGTCGTGTGTATCTGTGCTGTTTGCTGCAGCTGCCAACATCTGACACAGACCCCGTGCTGGGTGTGCATGAGATCCCTGTAAGTTCACGACATTGGTAATAAGCATTAAGCCTGATACCTCGGTAGGTAGGCACCTGGCAGGCAGGGCAGTGGAGTCTTGCTGGCCTCCAGCCGGCCACTATCCCCCTGGCCCTGCTCCTTGGCTTAGGAGCCCACACTCTGTCCGCATTGATGATCGAGGCGAATGGTGGTCTGTCTTGGGCCCTCTGTCAGCTCTGCCGCCCTTGGGCGGTGCACAGTCCCGTCCACTGGGCTGTCCCCTGTCCACAGGAAGTGCTGCTGCTCACCCAGACGCAAAGCTCCCTCGGGCAGGGCTCTGGCTTTCCCTTCGCACAGGAGGGAGAGGAGACGGCTGCTTCTGGAGCGTGTCGCTGCACAGGTCTCACCCTAGGGTTCCTGACTGGATGGAGCCCACTTTGTGGAGCATAGGGCTCTGGCCACGAGGGCAACCCCCAACCCTAAGTTCAGAACAAAACCAGGGACCCTCACTGCAGCCGACTCCTGCTGGGCAGGGCAGGGAAGGGGCCCTCCAGGCTGTGGGAACCCCCTGGCTCTGCTTGCATCCAGAGGGCCACTTCCAGCTGGTGCCCTTTCCTCCACTTGTCCCTGGGAGTATTGTCCTCACTGTCAAGCACTGTGAGGGTCAGGGGTGACTGCCCTGGCCAGCAGGAGTGCGCTTGGGGTCTCAGCATTGTCTCTGATCCTCACGCCTTAGCTACCGGTCAGCTATGGCCACAGGCAGGGCCCCGCGGTGTGGCCCATTAGGACAGGTGCCCGGAGGCTGGGGAGGTGGCTCAGAGGTAGAACACTTGCCTAGGATGCGCGCGGCTCTGGGTCCAACTGGGCTACAATAAAGAAAAAAGCACAGTGGCTGCTTGGTGAGCTGAAGCCTGCGCGTCACCCCAAACTCTGTACTGACCCCATCTGTGCAGCGCCCGGCAGTGAGGCTGAGCTCCCACAACGGAGCTGCTGCCCGGCGCCCTCCCCCTCTCCTGCACCCTCAGATTCCCAGGGGGTGTTGGTGCCCCACAGTATTCCAGAGAGTTCCATTTGCTTTAGGGTAAGTAAAGCAGATAGAGAGGGTCCTTTTCCAAACCTGCTGCCATTATCTTTCCCGGCCTCGCACAGGAAGCTGGTGTCCCCGTCACCCTCCACTCACCCCTGCTTCTCCCTTGGCCTGGATTGCAGTGGCACCATCTCGGGTGGTCCCCAGGCCACCCCAGGCTGGGCCTGTGTGAATCTCATGTGTGGCCCAGCAGCCTTCAAGGGGCCATCGGGAGGCGGCAGCGTACTCTGAGGCACTTTGTCAGTGAAGTCCCCGGAGCTCATGATGACAGCAGCTGCCCGGCCTGCATGGTAACATCATCCCCTGCAAGCCCACATGCTGTCCAGGATTTACATTGATTCCAAGAACTTCTTGGCATCCCTTTGTGCTTTTCCCCACTATTTGAAACTTTCTGACATGGCAGGCTCTGTGACCCCTCTGGAAAGTGTTGGCATTGGGTCCCGGCTGAGCCCCACAGAGTCCTGGGGCTGGAGAGCACCCATGTGGCCTAGGGGGACACTGGGAGTAGGGTACTCATCAGATCCCTGACTTCTGCCAGATGTCAGCCCCACTCCCTGGTGACCAGGTCCATCTGCCTCACCGAGGGGTGATGGGACCAGGCCCCCAGGAGGCACTGGCGCTGGGCTGTGTCTGCTGCGTAGTGCTTCGCTCCCCTGGGCCTTGTTCAGAGGCCACCATCCCAGGCTTTAGGGTCCGCTTCTCCCACCATCTGACCCAGTGGCAGCTTTCTCGAAGTCAGTCAAATCCCCTGAGCCTCGAGGCCAGGTTAAGGCGCTCGACCCACTGTGGAATCACAGCCCTGGAGGGGTCACCCGATACACTTCTGTGCTCCTGCGTGAGGGCGTGTGCCCCGCCAACCTGTGCCACTAGGTGTGGTTGGCAAGTGGTGTCAGAGGACACACATACAAGTCGCCTTAGTAAGAGGCAGGGTGAGCAGAGGCCCTGCCCTCCTGTCTTCTTCCAGGCTGCCGTGTGATTCAGAGACCCTACACCCTGACCTGGTAGCTCAGCTGTGAGGTGTTCTTGCTGCATCTTCCCCAGACAGCACAACAGCACACACAGCTGGGCGTGTGCTGTTGGGCATCTGCGATCCCTGCACCCCGGGAGGCTGAGGCAGGATGACTCAAGTTTGAGCCCGGCATGGGAAATTTAATGACTTAGTGAGACCCTGATAAAAAAAGTGCTAGAATGTGGTGCAGTCCAAAGGCTCTGGGTTCCATCCCTGGTACAAAAACTAAAACAAAATCTTCATTAGTCTCTTCTGTTGGTTGGTTTTTTGAGACGGTTTGGGCATGTAGTGCAGCTGGCCCAGAACTCACTATTTAGCCCAGGCTGCCCTTGACCTCCTGCCAATACTCCTGCCTCAGCCTCCCTAGTGCTGGAATGACAGGCATATGCCACCATGTCTGGCAATTTAAAAGAAAAAAAAAAAACAAAACATTGGGGGTCTTTGTTGTTTTGTTTTGTTTTGTTTTGTTTTGTTTTGTTTGGCTTGGCTTGGCTTGGCTTGGCTTGGTTTTCTGAGATAGTCTTGCTCTGTAGTGCAGCTGGCCCAGAATTCACTATGTAGCCCAGACTGGCCTTGAATTCATGATGGTCCTCCTGCCTCAGCCTCCTGAATACCAGGATGCCAGGCATGCGTCACCATGCCCCACTGTATTTTCTAAACATTCATAGGATTTTGCTGTACCTATGTGCTGCCCCTTGATGTGTTTAATCCCAGCACACATAGACTTCTGTTCTGCACTTTTTTGGGCTCCTCCCTCGCAGACTGAAGGTGTTGGGTACCTGTGTGTGCTGTGTGCAGCCTCAGGCCCTTAAGTCGGCCCCCATCCTCCCTGGGGCCCCTTTCCTCCTGCCCCTCACTGTGAGTCACGAGTGCTAAACCTCTGCCCAGGGTGGCCTGAGAGGCGTGTCCAGCCCGGCTAGGGCATCGGGAGGAGACAGTGCACAGGGCACACACTGAGCTGTGGAAAGTCCAGGTCTGCACCCGATTTCTTGCTATCCTGTGATGACCCTGGCCCGCCCAGGATGTGTCCAGTCCAGCAGCAGCCAGCAGACACCCACCACAGAGGGCCCAGTCCCTGCGGGCAGCGGCCCCGGCAGAGTGAGGCGTGGTCATGCGGAAACCGGGCAGGCTCCATGCTTCCCACCACCCACAGCTCTGCCGCCCTGGTCAGCAGAGCTCCGAGCCATTAGGACACACAGCTGCTTGGGGCCTAGAGAAAGAACCGAGGACCAGAGCTTCATCCAGACCTCGTTCCCTCTAGAGGCAGAAAGGAAAGAGGAAGCTGGCTTTTTGACAGAGCTCTACAGCCAGGAATGTAGTGCTGGAGGTCTGTGTGCTGGCTGCACTGCTGGGGTTTTTTTTCCTTCTATTCTTTTTTTTTTTTTCAAGACAGTATCTCCTATGTGGCCCGGGCTAGCCACACATAAAGATCCTCGTACCTCAGCTTCCTGAGCGCTAGGATTACAGACACGCACCACCACTCCCAGCACCGCATCCACTGCATTTTAGAGGCAGCTAGGCCAAGAAAAAGAGACTGTTTGTCCCCATTCCCTGTCTGGGAGGAAACCTAACCGGCCCAAATCAAAGATTTGTGTAATCTGTTTACCTGTGAATCACATCTCTATATCTAGCCACTGACTTTAAAGGGCTTTCCTAAAGCTCGATGCTAATGACCTACCTCCATTCCTTTCAGTTTTTCTCCTTTTTAAAAATATGCTCCTTCTGGCCAGTTAGAAAAACCTAACTGGGCGTGGTGGCACATGCCTGTCATCCTAGCCCTCGGGAGGCTGAAGCAGGAGGATCATCCCCAGGTGCAGGGCCAGCCTGGGCTGTAGACTGAGTTCAAAGCCAGCCTGGACTACGTAGCCGGCACCTGTCTCAAAAGCACAAAGCCTCGAGATGATGGTTGGCTCGCTCTACCCATTGTCTCCGCCCACTCCCCACCTCTTCTCCTCTTCCAGGATGATGCCAGCGCTCCCCACAAAATCCAGGAAGTTCTCAAATCCTGCCTAAAAGAGGAGGAGCCCTTTAACATCCAGAACTCCCTGTCGCCCAAGCTGGAGGGTGGCAAAGGGGACCAGGCCGACCTGGATGTGAACTGTCTTCAGAACAACTTAACCTGAAGTGGCTGGAGAGAGGCCATGGGGGCGGGGGGCGGGGAAGACCATTCTCTCCTCTTGTACAGATCTCTTTCTCGTAACCATTTGTTAAACTCTTTTCCTTTTCTGATCTCATGGCATGCTTTGATGTCTTTTGTACAGGAGGGGGGAAAAAAGACAAAATAAGCAAAGAAATGGAACAGAATCGCATATGTCGGGTCCTTCGTGCTGTCTGTACATTGCTTCCGCCGCTGTGATTTCTAAACCTACACTGTTATTCAACTGACTTTTGTTTTGTACTTTGACCCATCTTTTTTTGGAATACCAGTAAAAACAAAGTTCTTGAAATAAAACTTTTTAAAAAGCTCTCCATTTTCTTAATGTCCTGTGTCACCCCTGCTCCGTCCTTATCTCCCTGAGTTTTGTGCATGGCTTCGCTGATCGAGACCTTGGAACGGTCTGTGTGTCCAGTGGGGCTGCCGTACCAAAACAGGCAGGCCGGCTGAGAGGGCCTCAAGTCCAGCGTGAAGGCACCGGGAGGCTGGTTTCTGAGGTGGTCTCTTCTTCCTGGCTTGCAGACAGCCGCCTTCTCCTGGTGTCCTTGAGTGGCCTCTGTGCATCTGTGGACAGATGGAGATCGCCAGTGTCTGTCTCTGTTCTTACAAGGGCACTAATCCTGTGGCATCAGCGCCCTTCCCAAGCATGTCATTTAATCTTAACTGGAGCCTTACAGGGCTTATTTCCAATTACAATCATGTGGGAAGTTGAGGTTTCCATATGTGAATTTTTGGAGAAGGAAGGGGGACCGTTCAGTCCATTTCAGTCTGTCTCACCTCTATCAAATAGTCTCTCTAGCTCTGCGCAGTGCCACACCCTTGTAGCATCATCGCTTGTGAGGCTGAGGCAGGAGAATCTTGAGTTTGAGCTTCAGCCCCGCCTCCTCTCCAGCTTTTCCTGGCTGGTCTCTTTCTCCTCCATAGAAAGAGAAAGAAGATTCCAAAATGATGCAAAGCAAAAGAAATTTATTTGCAGAAGGAAGTGGTACAAAGCCACTCTGAGAAGTGGGTGGGGGGGTCCCACAGCTGAGTGACCCCTGAATCTGGGGCAGCTGTCCTGTTTTATGGAGTAACGAGGTCCCAGGGCCAGATCATGCCTCCTGGATAGCTGTTTCTGATTGGGTTTCAGCTCATTGCTACAGGGGTCTAAAAGGAAAATCTTGGGAGGGGGTTTGAAAAGTCTTACTTTTGCCTGCCCTTCTTGGAATGGTTTGTACAAAGAGGAATTTAGGTAATCTCTGGGTATATATACAGTCTAATTTCACTTCCTCTCAGTTCTTAAGGGGACCCTCCCTACTTTATCCCTGCCTGTTGGGGGCTGGGCTGCACTGCACAGCCTGGACTGTACAGTGAGACCTGGTCTGCCATTCTTGCTGGGCCTGCTGGTACACACCTTTAATCCCAGCTACTCAGGAGATAGAGGAGATCACAAGTTCAGTGCCTGGACAGTTCAGCAAGGCCCTGACTCTATTTAACAATCTCAAAATTTAAAAAGCGTTTGGGAGCCAGCCATAGTGGTGCACCCCTGTAAACCCAGCTCCTGGGCTGAGGCAGGAGGATCACCATGAGCTCAAGAGCAGCCTGAACTACATAATGAGGTGCAGTGTCAGAAAACCCCCAAAATAAGAACTGGGATGCAGTTCAGTGTGAAGGCCCTGGATTCCATCCCAGTACTGAAGAAAAAAAAAAAAAGACTATATACTCTTTCATAAATATGTAAGTGCTTATTTTGAGCCAGGTCCTGTGCTACATGCCAGGAATACTTAAGACTCTTGCCTCAAGAAGTTAGTAGTCAAGGAGGATCCCAAGTACCAGCCCAGCCTGGGCAACTTAGCAATTTAGAGAATGAAAAATAAAAGGGGCTGGGGATAGAGCTCAGTACAAAGACTCTGGGTTGAATTTCCAGGACTCCAAAAAAGATTAAAAATCTTAATAGTTAAATAATCATAGTGTATGATGTGCAGGTAGAAATCTGCCCAAGTGACACCAATTAATCTATATAATCAGTACACACTAATTAAAAAATATTAAAAAGCCACATGTGGTAGCACATGTCTGTAATCCCAGAACCCTGGGAGGCTGAGGCAGGAGGATTACAAACAAGTTCAAGCCCAACCTGGGCAACTTATTGAGACCCTGTGTCTTAGTTAGTTCTCTTGTCACTGAGATAAAATACCAGACACCCAAAGTTAAAGGAGGAAAGGTTTATTTCCTCACAGCTTGTAGAGGATTCAGCCCATAGTTGGCTGGCTCCAAGGAAGGGGGATATCACAGAGGAGAAACAGTCCATGGCAAGCAGGCAGAAGACAGTGAAGCAGCAAACAGCAGCAGCAAGCAGAAGCCCACCTCTCCCTTTTATCCCTTCCAGGCTACCCACCTTTTGGGTGGTGCCACCCACACCCAGGTGGGCCTTCCCATTATCCAATTATGTCCATACCTAGAAACATTCTAGACCAATCAATGGACTAATTTAGTAATCACATACCCTTGAACCCATCATCACATGCTGTACACCCAGGCACCTCCAAAAAGTACCCCATGACTGCATGAGGCTGGATATAAGCCATAACGCCCTGGTGTGGTGTAGGCCTGGGGTGTGTTCAGAGGGGAACTCCTGGAAGGTGATTGGGTCTAATACAGTGTATCAGGATGTAATAGAGATTTATTGAAAGAGTTTAGAGAGGTTGAAATTGGGCTTGGAAGGTGTGTTAGTTACTTTTCTCATTGCTGAGACAAAATACATGACACCCAAAGTTAAAGGAGGAAAGGTTTATTTAGCTCACAGTGTGTGGAGGTTTCTGTCCATAATCAGCTGGCTCCAAGGCAGGGTGGCATGGCACAGGGGCATCCTAGAAGAGAAACAGTTCATGCTGAGCAGAAAGGGAGAGCAAGCAAGCAAGAGACAACC